>OY804595.1:8759565-8967065 GCA_963680895.1 Fragum sueziense | reverse complement strand
CGTTCTCCGATAACGTTGGGGATGTCTAGTACAGTGCATGCATCCGATTAAGTGTCACAGTGGTTAAGCTTGGACATTTCGTAGACGACACGGCCTACGCTTGGACAGGACTGCAGTAACCGTAAATCACCTTTTCTGAAGAAGTGATGTCTTTGTTTAATTGGAAGTAAGAGTTGCAAAAAGTATATTTAATTTTGGCGTTGTTGTTCGGCAATTGTAGCAAATAATTTCAAGGAAATAAGCAATTACTGGTGTGCTTAAATTTTATTGAACTCGGTTAAAGATTTTCGTAAATGCTAAAAACGACAAGTCTTTTAAGCAACACGACCATTCTCCATTTTTGCATTCATAGAATACCCGTAATGTCGCCATTTTGAGATTAATAAAACATCAACTTTTTTCGAGCGGCGTCGTAACGTGTCCGAACCTGTTCGGGCGCTGTCGTAAACATTCGCCAATGGAGAGTTCCGCCGCCGAATGCTTTCGATCGCGCCGACTAATTCCGACGTCATGCGAATTTCACCAGGGGTGGACTATCTTAAATTATTCCTGTTTTTACTGTTCAGGACGTCACAACAAGGGAATGTTTGTAAAGGAGTTAACTTAAAATCATTTCCCCAAGGGTTATGTCCCTGTCGACTGTAATTTACATTTTCTCCTTTCTTAAAGGGACATTTCATTCCAATTTCAATTTTTAAAAGTATGTCTTGATGCCAAGATTGGTTATTCTAATGAGTATAAATACTATTAGTTTTTTGAAGTTGTTGCCAATAAGCGAGAAACACGCATTTAAAGTTGAGACATAATCGATAAATTGCATATAAATCCGAACTGTTGTCCACAACAATTTGTTCAATTTTAACACAAAAATATAAATTTCTCGTAAACGGCGCAACATTTTGGCTTGAAATTTTCAGAATTTTCATAAGGAAATATGCTCTTTCAGATAAAAATAAAAGTACAATTTACGACAAAAAATTCTGAAATGTCACTTTAAAAAGCCCGTAACTGCAGTTTGTTTTAAACTGCAGTTAATAAGTTTTCGACGAACAGTGACGACATTGTAAAAGACACAGTCATGTGGGTTTCCCTGGTTATATGCCGCATGAATTAATCTTTATGTGCAAATATTTCAGAATGTTTAAATTTCTATTTCTACAGTATATAGATTATTTGTCGCAAATCCTTATTTTGACGTCATACGGAATCGACCGAGTTGCCCCGAACAACACCACCTATAATGGCCGAATCAGATAGATTGGTAATTGAAAAATGTCAAGATATCGAATGTCGTCCGTTTGTACACGATTCACGTCTGTTGGCGGGGTTTTAGGATTTATCACATAATTTATATCAGACATGACAAACGTATTTGAATAGGATTTTTTGCACTACATGACACAAAATGCGTATTTGCGACACAGTTGAACGGGAAATAAATGGCATAGGATCCGGACAAATGTTCATTACGACAATGGAGAAAAATATTGATCCGGATCAGCCTGCTTGTGAATACGGACATGACAGTCTGTTCTATATCCACATTGTTCTCATAAAACTTCTTTAACAGATGTAGTAACTGTAATTACAGAGAAAATAACGTGGATCTAGATCAGAATGTATGCATATTTGATTAATATGGTCTTAACCCATTACCAAACAACAAGATTCAGGTTAGTCCAAAGTCAAAGATGTTGCAGACGATAATTTCATATGAATTGAATTTGTAATATTTTGGTCTTTATGGATAGAAAACATTGTGGGAAATGAAGAAATTGCTTGTCACAAGTTATTTCTTCATTTTCCATGATGTTTTCCAAAGCCATTATTTTGTAGGGAGTCAAAAAGAGTCATTGTGTTGGAATGGGTTAAATGTCATAAACCCCCTTTTTCCAGATCCTGGCTAAATGATGAATAGGAATGGTTACATAATGACCAGCTGTGAACGACATTATGTAATAGCTTCCTGATCTTATTTAACAGATTTCGTGACTTCGTCTTGATTTAGCTGATTAACGATAGAATAGTATCTCTAACCTTAACAATCGCAACATTTCAATTTTCTAACTCTGAATCGTATTACAGTCAGATTGTGTTTTGTAATTTTAGATCGTGTTTTGTAATTTCAGAATGGGGCTTAAAGATACGACAAATTGGCGAATACATGACAACGTTTTAAACTGGTCCAAATTCAGAAACGTTGCAGACGACAATTTCAAGTGAACGTTATTTTCTGTCCTCCTTGGAAGAAAACATTGTGGAAAATGAAGAAATTGCTTGTCACAAGCAATTTCTTCATTTTCCACAACGATTTCCACAGTCTTTATCTTGTAGGTCGTTGAAAGCATCAATATGTGGTAATGGGTTAATACGTTCGATAAGTTTTTAAAGCTTTATACTCGTATATAGAGTCGGAATGTAGGACGTTTTGGCCCCGGACGTTTTGGCCCGGACATTTTGGCCCGGACGTTTCGGCCTTGGACGTTTTGGCCCCAGACGTTTTGGCCTCCAGACGTTTTGGCCCTGGCATTTTTTGAACTTTAATTTCTACTTTATTTCTATGACATTTTGCAATATTTTTTACATTGTTTTCATACCCTTATCCATGGAATTTTCCCATAGAAATTTCATTGCAATAGACCCAGTGGTTTCTGAGAATAATATGTTTAAAAATGCAATGTAATTTATTTTGAAAGCATGATCTTGTTTGGAAAGGGTTACTCATATTCTTTTCATCATTAAGCAGGATACAGGCCAGGGTAATCCCTTACACAAACTTTCTTTTCTACTTGTTTATTTTTTTTGTTGTATATAAAAGATAATTGCCCGCTTGCATACTCGATCCTGGGTTTATCCGTAGACCGTTACTGAACTCGACTTCAGATAAGCTAGGCTTGAACCCGAGATGATCCCGACTTCACGGTCATTTGCTCTAACGGTTTTGAGCCCGGGTTTTGACGATCTCGAGTTTGAGCTATGGTTCATATTATTACGCGTGCCGAAACCGGTTTTTCTAGTTTTAAGCCGATCTAATTGCCAGCAAAGAAAACAATCTATTTTTATCCATGTATTATCCCCCATTTCTATTTTTCTCTTTTTTCTCTATCTCTTTCCGTAGAAATGTAGGCCAACTCCTCCCTTCCTGTCTATCTCCTTTTCCCTTCCTTCACATTCTCTTTATCGCTTTCTTTCTGTCTTTTCTCTTGTTTTCATCTTCTCTATCTTCCACTTTTCTCGTATTAAAGAAAGGGCCAACCATCCTTATTGCACATCTTTCTTTTATTTATCATAATAGAAATTAATGAATATTTATCTTTTTCCTGACTAGTTTTAGATCTAACCCTTTCCCAAACGACAAAATTTTTAGAGTGGTCCAATTTGAAAGGTACTGCAGACGACAAAATTAAGATTGAAAACCATTGGATTTGTGTAAAGTATAGCATAGAAAATATTGAGGCAAAGGGAGAAACTGCTGGTAATCAGCAGTTTCTTCTTTTATCTCAATGTTTTCACAAGCCTTTTCTTTTATGGACGTCAAAACCAGGTCTTGTTTGTGAACAGGTTAATGAAAACAGCTAGGGTTTTTTTCGGCTTCATTTTTGATTTGCAGAAACAAACCAAAAATTTTGCTTTTATAAATTATTTTCAATTTAATGCAAAAATTGATTACGTTTTGTTAGACTCACTAATATTGATGAAATTCATATGAAAAGTAATGTTTATTTGTGATTTTTGAAGACAAACATCGTAACTAATGTACATCTGGCTCACCCAAACCTGCTATGTACCAGGTTTGGCTGAGCCCGGGTTTTTAACTGTGAATTGAACTCAGCTCACAAGTGTGCAAGTCAACACAAGCTTGGATAAGAAATAGCTGTGGCTTAGCGAAAACTATGGTTCAGCAAGTGAGTTGTCCCGTTACCCTGTATAATCCCGGCTTAAGCTAGGCTTATACGCAGTATGCAAGTGGGCAAATGTGTTTTGTTTGTATTGTTGTAAATGTAAAATATTCAAGAGCTTCACAGAAAAGACTGGGTTAATCCAACTGTTTTGCCTCTTTAAATAAAGTCTTTATTACTATTATTATCATTACAATCAAAACAACATGTTAAATGAAATGTAAGGCTAGTAAATAAATGATTGAGACAAAAGGAGACAATTCTGATCATCAGCATTGTATTATCTACAGTAGGTAGATATCTTTGCTTTTGATAAAAAAATATTGTTAAATAGAACTAAATAAAGACAAGTTTGTGATATTTCAAGCATGAATTACATTTTCATGTAATTACATAATGTATCTCTAACTGATTGACAAAGGTAAACTTCGTTTTTTGTTGCTTGTATGAAAAAAGTAGGTCAGGCCAAAACGTCCTACTCTGCCCTTGTTCGGGCCAAAACGTCCGGGGCCAAAACGTCCAGGCCAAAACGTCCGTCCACCATGGAGTCGTGGTAGAATGGTAGACAATGGACATTGAAATCCAAGTCCCGTCGATGTCGTGGGTATTTCACTAAGAAAAATCACCATAATTATATTTCCTCTCGTTAACCATTGCGTAAAGATTAAAATAGGTACACGTGAGAGTTGGTGACCGTAGGTTGACACTTTCGCAAAAGACAAATGTACAACATTTGTACGAAATGGCTACCTAATAGATCCGCGAGATTTTGAGAGACTGGAAACACCCGAGATGTTCCGAATGCAAATAGGTTGAACATATACAATATACATCTACTCAGGAAATATAGGTCCCCAACTTTTAGAATACATGTATCAGCGACTGTACAAACTCTTTAAAGCAAGTTACAGAAACTTTCCTTTCCTTTTCTTATCGTAAATAACAAGGATATCCATGCATGCGACGATGCAAGTACTTTAGTAAGTCCTAAGTAATATAAAATTACACAAGAAATATTTTTCGATCGAAGATCTATAAATAGTTCTTCAGAATAACCAGTACGACGAGTTTAGACAGGCATTAATATCAACATTTTCCTATCTAATCTTAGAAAGCTTTCCATGAATATTCAACTTTAAGTTAATAATTGTTGCGTGTCAAGTAATAAGGAAGCTAAAAAGTACCAAATACATGTACAGCATCGAACTTGGTTAGATCGTGAGCCTCGTTTCCTCAGCTCCATCGACCTTTACAGATCCATCGCTGCGATGCACCGGTACCGACCGGTTTTGGTCATACCGGAGAACATTTAGGCGACCATTCAGAGACCTTTGTCTGCTAGTTAGACATTTATAATACCTCCCGGTACTTTGCATGATGGATATTGACAATATAAGTCTCTTTGTGTCTACAGCTAAAAGAACATGTCAAACTTAATTTATCGAAGACACCATGCACACTATTACGACTCTCCTAAACGTCGGGCATTATCTACTGCTGGGTTTTCTCTAAAAATAGCTGTAACCCATGCATTGCAGGTTACTTCAACTAAATAAGTATATGTACGAGTACTTTTGTCATAAAATTAGAAGCCCATACGTCTTCTGACCAGACATTTGCAAGTAGTCAACTCTTAATATACTCAGTTCCAAAAGAAAGTGTGCACTTTTAAATTTTGAATATCTCGAAAGGTATTCCGTCTACCGCAAGGAGATTTTGTACGACACATCTCAAGACTATTGACAAACGATATATTGATGAAGAAATCACATATAGTCCAGTCATTCTAGCCGAAAATAGGGACTAACCTTCAACTAATTGCAACAGAAATAATTCTTGGGTTTTTAAGTAGCATTCGATATTGTACACAACATATAAAAAGTCTCCAGTGATCAGAGTGTGGGAAATCACAAAAAATGAGGAATTAAGTTTAAATTTCCGGATAGATGTACTATCCGAATACTATTCCACTTATACTTTAAAATGAATCTTTTTATGAAAAAAATAAATCATTTGAAGGGATTTCATGCATCAATTTTATTGTATTTATCCAATTGCCTACATAAGTGTCTTTAAAGGTAGATTTTTAACGAAAAATATATTATTTTATATAATTTTCTTCCCTAACGAAATTTTCCTTTTAAAACAACGTTCTCCATGCCTTCCCGGCATTTTTAATCATAATCCAACAATTCGAATGATACTTTTAGCAACATATATGAATCAGCATATTTTTTATACTGAATATTATCCTTATTTTCCTATGCTTGATAGGTTTTTTGAATGTTGAAATTCGGATATCCATGTAATGCCCGGATACTCTTCCTTTTGTACTTTCAGTTTCGTGTATATATGAGTGATTTCGGTAGTTACCAATGCGTATAGACATAAAAACCAATTTATAATGAATTATGAGTGTTAGAAACTGTCAATAGAGTCTTTTTCTTTTGTTTCAACACTTTTAACCCTTTCCCAAACAAGACCTGGTTTTGACGTCCTTAATAGAATACGATTGGGAAAACATTGAAACAAAAGAAGTTACTGCTGATAAACAGCAGTTTCTCCTTTTGTCTCAATATTTTCTGTGCCATATTTTACACAAATCCTATCTTTATAAGATCAATTTTGTCATTTGTGGCAGCTTTTGAAGTGGAGCACCCAAATTTTTTTACGTTTTGTAAAGGGTTAAATGAGTCTGGACAATGGAAAAGTTCAGACTAATGGCGTACAGGCCTAGGCCTATATAGGCCTAAGTAGCCGACAGCATTTGATGCATCCGTGGAACAAGATCAGAAATGAAGCCTTATCAAGATCCATGTAGTTGCAATAATGTAATCGAAACCTTTTTGAATTTTGATCTGGGTTTCGGTTACAATTCCTTCCTACATGTTGCAATGGAGCAGGTGCTCGAGTGACTCATTGCAGCAAGTTTAGCATAGTCAAACTTCAAAATAAAGAATGTCACCTGGCTACAGGTTAATCAAGTTCCTATCAATCCAGCATGGTTTTATGTTGAAATGACTTTCAAATAAAGTTCAATTCAATTTTTAAGCGGACTACCCATCCATTTTTTCTACCTAGACTTGAATTTTGAGTTGAAAGACAAAAATGAAAAACAATTCTTGTAGATACCTTTTTACCAAATTTGTGACATGGGATATGTTTTATGGGATTTTCTTTTGATAAGATATGTCAACTGGTGATCAAACATGTTTGAAAAAAAAATGTATTTTCCACTCGTTTGTCTTGCTCCAAAGAGGTAAGATGTCGGACTCGTAGCCACAAACCAATACCCACCTTCAAGTTTGTGACTACGATATCGCAGCTAAGATCCATGCTGCCCAATTAAATGTAATGAAACAGATATTTGATAATTTAGCACGGATCTAAATCAGACAGTGTAGGTTCATGCTGACCAAGCGCGGACACAGGCATTTTCCTAAAGGGAACAAACGTTTGATAAAAATGGTTTACAAAACTGAGAGGATGTCCGGATCAACAACGCAATGTCTTCTCATTTCAAATAGAAAAGGAATTTGATCTTGAAACTGGTCCCTGATGGCTTTTGAAAACACCACGGATAAAGATCAGCGCGCATAATATCAAATACGTTAATCTGTTGCTTATCTTATACTTCTGCAATTCTATATTTGCGTATTGGGGTGGATAATGGTCGAACTCGGAATCAAATGCGTGCTAAACTATTAGTTAACATCCCTGGATTGATGGACCCCAAGATTTCTTACCGAGATATCAGAATTAACATATCTAAATTGAGCCCATTTCAAAATCTGATAGAAATTATTTTATGCAAACTATTCAAAACCGTCCAATACCTAGACGTAAACAGATGTATTATACTGTGGGGAGTAGTTACCGCGTACGCTCTGTTTGTGTATACATGTGTGTGTATGTGGGGCTAGGTTATGTTCTGCTTATTATGTATACCAAAATAGCATCTTAAATTTATTTGTACATTGACTAGCAGATATTTATCAATGCTATTTCTGTGTCTTCTACAATACGTCTTGTTTTAAAGGGACATTTCATTCCAATTTCAATTTTTTTTAAAGTATGTCTTGATGCCAAGATTGGTTATTCTAATGAGTATAAATAATATTAGTTTTTTTTTAACTTGTTGCCAATAAGCGAGAAACACGCATTTAAAGTTGAGACATAATCGATAAATTGCATATAAATCCGAACTGTTGTCCACAACAATTTGTTCAATTTTAACACAAAAATATAAATTTCTCGTAAACGGTGCAATATTTTGGCCTGAAATTTTCAGAATTTTCATAAGGAAATATGCTCTTATGCTCTTTCAGATAAAAATAAAAGTAAAATTTATGACAAAAAATTCTGAAATGTCACTTTAAGTAGTAAATTGTGCCATTCTAATCAACAATGGTTTTTATGTTGCTCACACGCCAAATAAAAACATCTATTCTGAGCGATTGCCTTCTCTACAATTTAACTTTTGCGAAATCCAGTGGTGCCTCAAATCGGATTTCGACTCCCAGTCAGTGTAAATAAAATATTCATGGATAAGAGTGGAACAGCGGTGAAACCACTTTGCAATGGCCGTCTGGTGTCCATCTTCGCAAGCCAAGGGCTCTACCTCCACCTTGCTAGTAAGAAACAAAGTGGAGAAAGAACCATTGGCTTACGAAGGTGTCGGAGGTCGTGCTTTGGTAGTAATAAAAACTTTTGTCATTTGCATCTGCGTCTCGTAATGTTTTAATCACAGGTGGAAAACTGCTAAATACTGCGTCTTTGTCATGTCCGTCTCAAATGCTTATTATGTATATCAGCAGTGGTCGTAAATGGTATGGTCGAACATGGTATGAGGTCTTTATATGACAAAACCTTGACAAAATTCACAAGGGCAGGTGATTAGAAAAAACTAGAATATAAGTATTTCATCCAAATTCGCCCACTCTGCTAGGTTCCCTCTGCCTACCAGATCAACTCAATCTCTTAAATCCACCCCTCCACCCCCGTCCCAAATCAACACCGGTCAAATGACTTCTCGATCTCTAGTCGATTTAGTCTTTCCGACTCCCAGGGTCCATTTGATCGGGTGAACAGATTGAGCCATTAGGTTCGGGATGAGGTTGGAATCACTCGACTACAAGTCGAAGTGATCTAGTGCATGTCTTCTAAACGATAGCAGCCCGAACACGCTGGATCTCTAGACAAGATTGATTCCTAATCAGATCGATCTTCTACTCGACCAATACTCAATCCCTGGCTTCCAAATCAATTTTCTACTCGATCACACACAAATAATTTTGACATGTAAACATGTTCGAGCAAGAATCCCAAGCTAGGTCTAGATTAAAATCGATCTCCGCTCATAACCACCCCCGATCATCCATGCGGACCAAGCTTGATTTGTTCTCGGTCGCTTGATCGGGCTTGATCCAGTTGATCTGAGCGGTGGTTGAACCTTTGTTGTAACATGGACAGACATGACGGACAGACTTACACTGGCGTATGAAGAGTGGGCCAACCCCCCACCCCCATGATTTAGAGGGGCAGCATATCCTATGCACTCCCATAATACACCCATATTTTCCTTCAATAAAGGTCCAGGTATAAAATGTTGTCTGAATTAAAGTTCCCAGATTACATGAAAAGGCTTCTTAGAATTCAAAATTTTCTAGGGTGGATGCCCCAGACCGCCTGGCAACGGTACGCTGCACTCCTTTTGGCATATTGTAGCATAAAATCACATGTTCATTACATTTGTATATAGTGCATTAGCGTGAAACGAATTACAATTAACGTTGGTGAGCAAGACCGAACCTAGTGAAAACAAAAACCTTCAGAAAATTTGAATTTGTACGGTATTTATGTTCTAATAGAAATTGGTCATTTGTATGGCATCTTAAAGGCAAACAAATTCCCTTTAGAACGTTATTGCACCGTTCGACGGTAATTCTTTAGACTAATAACGTAGCGATTACTAACGTTGACGTACACGTAACGTCTATGAGAAAGTTCAAGCTTTAACATGGAAATGGCTTGGAACTCCTGGCCGAACCCTACAACGGCATATAAGCTTGTAACTCTATCCACAGGAAAAGCTGTAAGGAGTGCAAATCTCAACACCATCAACACCATAATGATCTGACTCTGTGTATGCAATATAAGCAATTATATCGACATATGTTTTGATGCCAATTTTCTTTAAGGTCTGATCTGAAGTATATCACTTTTACTCCCTAAATTGCCATTAACTTTGTGAAAATTAAGGTAAATGCAAAACGCAAAAGTATAAACCTGATTTTAATGTCTTTAGTTAAAACAGATTGGGAAACATTGTGACAAAAGAAGAAATGAATTTGGAGCAGTCTATTTTTTGCCGTTTGGGAAAGAGCAGAATGAATTAACTCGCTCAGTTCAAGAATCGCTATCGCTCAAATCTCCCGAATATCTAAATTACCGTTTTTAGCATTCTTATACGGGCCTCTGGTTAAACGCATTAAAGGGTTAAGGCCCGGTCACAAACGACTCTATGTCCACATCACGGCCGAAATAGACTGCACAGGTCAATGGCAAATAATTTTGTGCTAAAAATAGATTGGGTTTACGGTTTTGTTTTGATAAACCGTCGGTGTTGTTACAAAATCTCGTGACTACGGCTTGATTCAAGCCGTAGTTACGAGACTTTATAACAACACCTACGAAATATTCTTTGTTTGTCCGAATTTACGTCACGATTAACTGGATAAAATCGTTCCCTATTAACCAAACGCCAATCGACAGATCGCTCCACCCAACATAGAATTGAAGACAAACAATGGGGATGCGATTGTTACAGTTGAGAACATCATGAAATTGACAATGTGAATGGAATGGATTTGATGAATGAATGGATAATCATTTGAGCGGAATTGAGCGGATTGAATGGATATACCATTCAGTGAATGGAAATACCATTCAGTGAATGGTAATACCATTCAGATTAGATAAATTTCGAAAATAAAAATTAAACGAAAATATTATTATTTACTAATTATTCTTATTGTGTTTTCCTAATTATTTGAATAGTTTTCGATATACAAATAGCTTAAAAAATATTGCCTTAAAAAATCTCCGAGCAACATCCTAAATTTAGGATTTTTCCCGTATGTTAATTTTTAATTTATTTTTCGAGACGACCACAACCGGAAAACCCAGTTATTTTACCCACATCGCTATGACAAACATGGCGCCGAAAACGTGTTTTCTCATTTTGACAAGTCGTTTTCGCCTCGAAAGGACAATAAAAAGCATAAATTAAGACAAATCAACTTATCAGATCGGTATGGCAGATGTAGATGCCCGATGTAACATCCCACTGGCTTCGTAAAAGAGGTGTAAAACCTTTGCTTCGACAGTCAAAAGGTGAATTTTACGTTTTTTCTTTTTTTTCTTCAGACATTCCTTTGAACGTATTTATTTTACATCGGTGGGAAGCAAGTTTTTTCAACTTGTTTTAATCCCTCTCGATACAACCATTTCCCAAACAAGACAGTTTACAATTAACTTTGATATCCTTGATAGAAGATTATGAAGATAAAAAGCATTGGGACATAACACTGTCGTAGGAAAGGGGGTGGGGGGTTTCAGGCCCCCAATAATTTAGAAGGGGGCCAGCTAATCCGAGTCTTCTTTGACGTAAATACGCTCTTTGATATTTTGATTTTTTGCTATTTACGTGTGAGCGAGCTGCCCTTTGAAAAAATCAAGAAGTTCTCAACTCGATGTTGTATAAGAATCGGATTAGGGGCCAGCATATCCTATAGCCTCCCCAAATACACCCATAGCATTTGCCCCCCCATGTTATGAAGCAAAGCTTTTCTACGCCTATGCACAAGGAAATTATACTGAGAACCAGAATTATCTTTTTAGGCCTGAATATTTTCTGCACTTTGATGCTTAATCCGAGTCTTCTCTGATGTAAATACACTCTTGATATTTTGATTTTCCGCTATTTACAACAGAGCGAGTTGCTCTTTGAAAACAGCGGAAAGTTAGGTACAAGTAGCGAAGCTTTGTTTTTGTGTATCATATCCAATCACTCTGTAAAAAAACACTCACTGTAAGGTGTAGATCAATAAATCATTTTTTGTCATACCTGACCAAAAATTTCATTTCAAATCGGCCTGCTGGAAGAGTATAACCTTTCGAAACTCAACAACCCCCTATTTCCAGTCGATTTCGTCGGCATTGTTATTGCACATCAAGTGACCAGATCTCGTTCAACAATAGAATGGAATTTACTGCCACGTGACTATCACATGATCGCCTTTGATTACGAATTTCTTTCAAGTCGCGTGACCGCCTTTGTTTAGAAATTATGGAGTGTTCTTGTTGCAGAGATCAATTTTAGTCGATCTGTTCAGCTTGCAACTTGAATGGTATTGCTTTTCCTGTGAAATTCCGTTTATTTCGTCCTCCATGCTCGTAAGTTATGGAATTGACCCAACATAGTAGCAAACATTATTGGTGCGAATACTAGCTTTAAAAAGTTGGCCGGACGTTTCTGATCTATATTTCATTTATTTATTTATTCATATTATCAGTGTTTTTTAAACTCGTTATTGTTATATTATTTCAGCAGGGCCGTCAATTTGAAAAATAAAATAATCTTATTTTTTTTTCTTTCAAATTCTTATATTTAGACCGTTACATCATAATCTGGGAAAACCCGCATTCCATGTGCGAGATTTCGCATTGATCACATGGTTTTTATGCTCCCCGAAGGGAGAGCATATAGTCGCCGCTTTGTCTGTCCGTCCGTCGGTCATTCCGTCCGTCTGTCCGTCCAGAGTGATTTCTCCATAACCCTAAGGCCAAATCAAATGAAACTTTACCATGTGAACTTCCTATGACATAATGCCGATGTACTTTTCCGGGTTTTTGGATTTGAGGCCTCGTCATGGGAAAGGGGGACTTAAGGTAAAATACAGTTTTTCTCTAATTTCTCCTAGTCTAATGGTCAGAAATTGATGAAATTTCATATTTGAGTAGTGAATCAGATGCCCTTGACAATAAACTATGTGAAATTTGGGTATAAAAATTATGTCATGCAAAAAGGGGTCTTAACATTTGTTAGCTTTATGTTTGCTATGCATGACATACATTTATTGTGACATTATGCCTTATTCGGGGAGCATTGTCCGTCTCTGACGGCTCTTGTAAATGGAAGGTCATGGTAAACAAAGGCTGCTCAGATGAGGGTTGTTGCAAAACATTGCTATGATAAACCTTTTAGAAATACTTTTAGGTCGTAAATTTTTCAACAGGTATGACAATAAATGGTTCATTGATCGATATCATCAGGGGTTTTAACGAATGCGTTTAAGATCGGACGGTGAACGATGCAACACAACTTGTGGAGAACTTCTTGATTTTTTCGAAGTGCAACGCTCTCTGATGTAAATGGCGAAAAATCAAAATATCAAAGAGCGTATTTACATCAGAGAAGACTCGGATTATTTGATGCTGTTTCTAAACAGCACAATTTTAGACTTATTCTAATTCAAAGATTTACCCGTATGCGGTTAACAAGTTCCCCAGAAGATAATATGTAGATGACCAATTTAATTACATGACTGTGGTGGACCTAGGATGTCTGTAAGGGGGTTTGGATGTATGCAAATATGGGGGTTCATTTTTCAAGTATTATACAATTTTGACTGAATTTCTGCTTGAAAATGAAATAATCAGGCTACAGAGGTGGGTTCGTTCGAACCCTCCCGGATCCGCCACTGCATGAAGAATTGCGGTCTATTATTGCGCATGTTTAACCCAGGGAAATTTCATCGGATATGTCTGACGGTCCGATGGTCTTAACCATTCCTGGGATAAGCTCATTGTCAGAGAATAAACTTAAATATGGTGTTATTTTCAGACATGGAGAGAAACTAGCATTGGTGTTATCCGAAACACAGAAACTTGGAGACTACGAATGTTTGAAAAAGAGCTCTAGGGACTTGTCTATTTTTCTTTTGGAATGTCGAGTTCAAACGTGAAGTTCTGAAATATTCAGGTAGGTTTCTTGTGATTTCCTTGCATTTGCGTTCGTCTATCGTTTCTCGCGCACGGCAAAAACAAAATGACATTATAGATGTCATTTTGTTTTTGCTGTGCGCGAGAAACGATAGACGCATGACCTTATTAGATGTGTGTAAGTGGGTTTGCATGTCTTAAGTATTGGTCTGGCAATATCTCATTTTAACCCATTCCTGCACATACTGACCCCATACTGACGCCTTTTGACTCCCTAACAAGAAAAGGTTTAGAAAAACATTGTGAAAATTGATGAAATTGCTTGTCACATACACACAATTTCTTCATTTTCCACAATGTTTTCTAACCCAAAATAGAAACATTTCTAAAATTTCATCAATTTAAAATTGTCATCTACAAAATCATTCAAATATTATTTTCAATGTTTTTAACCCTGAAAGACCAAAATTTGTAAAATTTCAATTTCAGTGTCGTCTGCGTCATCTTTGAATTTCGGGACACATCTTAATTTTGTCCTTAGGTAATAGTTTTGTGTATACAATTTTCATTACATACTTGTAAGCACAGAAAATATCAAAGTAAAAAGAATAAAATGCTGATTAAGCTTTCAATCTTTTCTTGCTGGCAGGAGCTTAGACAGAATTATATATAACTTAAATTAGAATTACTGTCTTTATCTCTCAAAATTTTGCATGAATACCCGTAATGTGGCCATTTTGAGATAACTAAAATATGGATGTTTTTCGAGTGGCGTTGTTGCATATCTGAACCTATTCGGATGCGGTCGTACACATTCGGCGGTGGAAAGTTCCACCGCCGAATGTTTTCGACCGCGCCCGAATACTTCCGACGTTGCACGTCATTAGGGATACACTACCCTAAGAAAATGAAATTAGCAATTGAATTATGCACAATTCATGGTTTGATGATTTGATATTGCTGTAAATACATATTACAAAATAGCCTAATAATTGTATTATTTTGCTTTCAGACTCAAGACCAGTATTACAGAACCTTTTTGAAGTTCCTTGCACTTGGCCTGGCAACATGGATGGCAGATAATGGAAAGAATATTTCATCCGCAAGATCTTATGGGGAAAAACAACTTTGGAATGCAGGGAAAGCAAACGCTATCCCCAAACGAGACATCATGCAATAGAGCATGTTTCTTCAAACAAGTTTCAGTGTTCTCCCCAGCCTAATAAGCTGTATCGGCCCCACTACAGCTTCATGGAAATCAGTGTAATGCCACTACAGCTTCAAAAGTACCCCACAGCTTAATTTCTTCAAAATGGTCACCAAAGAGAGACATTTAGAGATATTTCATGTCAAAAACTGATTAATGGGGCATTCTTTTAAACTAAAAACTACTAATTCTGTATAAAAACATTATGGGAAAAGAAGAAATTGCTCAAATTGAGCAATAAGAAATTGCTCAAATTGAGCAATTTCTTCTTTTCCCATTATGTTTTTATTCACAGTTATTTGCATGAACACTATGTGTCCCAAGGTTTACCAATGCCACTACCGCTTCAAAATATTCTGCGGAGAACCCTGAACTGTTTTGTGCCAGGGATGAATGCATGCATTTTGAACATGTAGACCATTGTCCCCTTTAGGCTTTACAGACAGATCATTAAATTACAAGTGTTTGATAAGTGCATATTCTCTTCGTGGTGCATCAGAAACAAGGGCGGATCTAGAGGGGGTGTGGTGGAATCCAGACACCCCTGGCATTGGCCTAAAATAAATTTTGACTGTATAACGTTAGTATAACTTTACATATTAACACTTTTAAAGCCATCATTTTGGCTTTGACCCCAACCCCTCCCCTCGAAAAAATCCTGGATCCGTCCTTGAGAAAGACATTTGGAAATCTTTTAGGGAAAAGAAGTAAATGCTGATGACCAGCATTTTCTTCATTTCTGTAGATGTTTTTTTATGCAGTTTTATAATGTGTTTTTGCTAGTTTGTTAAAGGGGCACATGCTAGGTTCTTCAGGGATAAGAGCAACATGGGAACAGTAAGAGTTTGCATTATTGTGTGGTGGATTTCATTATCTAGGACCAAAATGAAAGCAATTTTAGCACTGGAACTAAGCTCCCATTTTCTATCAAGGTCCAGTTTCCCATAAATCTTACTATAGATATAAAGTGTGGGTAGGGTAATTATATGCAGACTTGATTTAGAAGGACTAAATGAACTTTATTTGAAATTTCTTTTAATAGAAATAATCTAGGTATGCAGTTTGACAATTTCATATGATATTGTCTGAATATATATTTTTAACATGTTTCTGTGTCCGACAACCTAGCATGGGTCCCTTTAACATCTAGACATCTCATTTCCAATTGACCAAACGCCAATCGACAGATCGCTCCGCCCAAAATAAATTTAAGACAAACAATGGGGATGTGGTAGTTAATAGGGACCGATTTTATCCATTCAGTCGTGACGTTAATTCGGACAAACAAAATAGTATTTCGTAGGTGTTGTTATAAAATCTCGTAACTACGGCTTGATTAAAGCCGTAGTTACGAGATTTTATAACAACACCGACGGTTTATCAAAACATAATGGTAAACCTAGTCTATTGTTAGCACAAAATTATTTGCCATTGGCATGTCGATTGTTTTGATTGTCAGTCGATAAATCGATACAATAACACGTGCAACGAATAACAATTGGGGCATGACATTTTTTCTGATCGTCCATTGGCTAATCGATGTTTTTGATTGACAGTCGGCGTTTAGTCAATTTAGACACAGCAATAATAAGATAAGATAGAGTAATAGGATTTTAAATTTACTTCAAATCCAAACCCTTTGTTGTGGGTACACAGTCACATTGAATCATTTTTAGAAGAGGATTCAAATGAGTACCCACAACATAGAATTGGGAGAATTATAAAAGGATTGTGAAAGATATTTTGCATCAGGAAAAGCTATTACCCTCTCTCATCAATAGATTTGTAGACTAGCCAAACTTTTGCCTTTTGAAAAGTTTGAGGTAGTCCACTCCTTATGAGATTTTCACAACATCGGAATTATTCCGGCAACATCGAAAAGCATGGGTCCCTTTAACATCTAGACATCTCATTTCAAATTTAGACACAGCAATAATAAGATAATATACGGTGATAGGATTTTAAATTTACTTCAATCCAAACCCTTTGTTGTGGGTACATAGTCACATTGAATCCTTTTTAGAAGAGGACATAGAATTGGGAGAATTATGACAGATATTTTTCATCAGGAAAAGATATTACCCTCTTTCATCAATAGATTTGTAGACTAGCCAAACTTTTGCCTTATAGAAAAGTTTAAGGTAGTCCTCTCCTAATGAGATTTGCACAACATCGGAATTATTCGGGCGACATCGAAAACATTCGGTAGTGGAACTTTCCACCGCCAAATGTTTACGACTATGCCCAAATAGGTTTCGATACCTAAAGACGCTGCTCGAAAAAATCTGATGTTTTATGAATCTCAAAATGGCCACATTATGGGCATTCCACCTTATCGGCCTAGATAAGAGAAAGACCTAATACATGCAGACTTATGAAGATCTATCCATGCTATTCTCAAATGAAATTCATAAAATCTTGTAAAAATCACCTAAAACAGAATACAATATGAAATACATGGGGAAGCATTGAGGCAAGAGAAGAAAATGCTGAGGACCAGCATTTTCTCCTTATGCCTTTATATCACCTGTGTTATATGAACACAAATCTACATATACATTATGTCATCTCAAGCAGCTTTTGAATTGCATCATCCTAATTTTTTGTTATTTTGGAAATGTTTAAGTTCAACAAAAAATCTTAAGGTAGTCAACCCCTAATGAGATTCATGTGACATCGGAATTTTTCGTGCGATGTGATTGACATTTGTCATGTAGCCAAACTTTACTACCGGGATATTGTTTCATGAATTTTCAAAACACTGCAAAATCAGATGTGTCTCGCACTTCTGATATTTTGAGGTAATACAATGTCCCTTGTGGCCTGTATACATCCAGAGTGTCAACTGTATATGCATGAACTGAATAATGAATACTATACGTGGACATATTATTATGCTCCCCGAAGGAAGAGCATATAGTCGCCGCTTTGTCTGTCCGTCCGTCCGTCCTGTCCGTCCGTCATTCCGTCCGTCCGTCCGTCCGTCCGAAGCGATTTCTCCATAACCCTTGGGCCAAATCAAATGAAACTTACCATTTGAACTCCCTATGACAAAATGCCGATGTACTTTTCCCGGTTTTTGGATTTGAGGCCTCGTCATGGGAAAAGGGGACTTAAGGTTAAATACAGTTTTTCTTTAATTTTTCCTAGTTTAATGGTCATAATTTGATGAAATTTCATATTTGAGTAGCAAATCAGATGCCCTTGACAATAAACTATTTAAAATTTGCGTATACAATATATGTCATGGAAAAAGGGGGCTTAACATTTGTTAGCTTTATATTAGCTCTGCATGGCATATATTTATTGTGACAATGCCTTATTCGGGGAGCATTGTCCGTCTCTGACGGCTCTTGTTGATAATTAAAACTACATTAAATGAATATTCGGTGACCAGTTCTCTTATCTAGACCTGCTTTTATGCAAAGTAATATGATACATTCCCAAAGCAGCAGTCATAGCCCAGGTGGCAGCCCATCTGACTCTCACTTATGAAGTCCCAGGTATGATCTTCGGCCGAAGCAAACATAGATTCTGGCAAAAAAGTGTTAAACCCCAATCAATTTCCAAAGCAAATCTGCTGTATCAAGGCCTTATGTCACTCATGGCATCAGTATTCCATCATAGCTAGATTTATAAAAATATTAAGAGAAAAGATAATGCTGATAACCAGTATTTTCTCCTTTTCCCTCAATATTTTCCATATAGCCCTTTCACAAATGACAGAGTGCATCAAACTCAATTATGAGGTCCAGTGCTTCAACTTGATTATGACGCCCAAGCTCTCCAGCCAGGGTTAAGGTAGTCCACCCCTAATGAGATTCGCACGACATCGGAATTATTCGAGCGAAGTCGAAAAACATTCAGCGATGGAACTTTCCTCCGCCGAATATTTACAACCGCGCCTGAATAGGTTCGTCTACGTTACGATGCTGCTTGGAAAATCTGATATTATAAGAATCTAAAAATGGCTACATTACGGGTATTCTACCTTAATATCCTGTTTTGTCTGCCACTAATTGGTGGATAACTGTAAAGCCTAAATGGTTGAGTAGCTGTAGGCTAGGGAAGGATGTTGTAATTCTTGTGAGAGAAACAACCAAAATCCACAGGTAGATGCTCCACCTGCCAGGATATGACCAAGAAATCTCTTAAGAGAGGAGCTGCACTACATTTATTTACTCAACCGACACAATTTCAGACTGTTCCAATTTTAGTCCACCCTAATGAGATTCTTGTGACATCGGAATTATTCGGGCGAAGTCGAAAGCATTCGGCGGTCAAACTACCGCTACCGAATGTTTACGGTTGGTCTAATTAACGACTCTTTTCGGAAAAATCTGATGCTTTAAGAATCTCAAAATGGCCACATTACGTGTATTCTACCTTAATATATTGTTTTTTCTGCCACTAATTGGTGGATAATTGTAAAACCTTTATGGTTGAATAGCTGTAGGCTAGGGAAGGATGTTGTGAGAGAAGCAACCAAATTCCATAGGCAGATGCTGCACTTACTATGATATAACCCAGAAATATGTTGAGAGATTTGTACAAACAACACAATTTCAGACTGACCCAATCTTTAACCAGGTGCAGATGACAAAAGGGATTTATAAATAAAGAATTATCTATAGAAAATATTGTAAGAAGGTAAAAATGCTGGTTATTAGCATTTTCTTTGTACAATGTTTTCCAAATTTTATGTCCTAATCAGGGCTGTAGGAAACAATTTCGCATTGAGGGGCTTGTCTGAATATTTTGGGCGGCGGGGGGGGTATTATGATTTCCCCTAAAATTTTATTGTAGGGGGGCTTAGCCCCCTACCCACCCCCTGTTCCTACGGGCATGTTGATTACTAGGTGTCCTGTTTGGGAAAGGTCTTTAAACGTATGTACAGTAAATCATTTTTGTATGCACCAATTTCGTTGGCTGTCGATACTTTCGAGTTTGAGGGGTCAAATATTTTGTTGTTTGGGAAAGGGAACTTACATAACACAAAGTATTCAGATTATCAATATAATAACTTCTTTTCTCTCAATGTTTTACCAAACCTTTTGTAATGACTTTGAAAATCAAGGCTTATTGGAGAGAAGTACAATTCTTACAGTCAGTATTGTCTCTGGAATAAAAACGAATTTTGGAGATAGGGTAAAACCTATTTCATCGGTCGAAAACCTATTTGTTTCCGGAACAGACTAGCGATTTTTTACATCCGTTTTAATTAATTGACATCAAGTGCAGTATATCTCTGTACAGATGGTTATGTAGTAGAATTTAGATGAGGATTTCGCTGGAATCTTCTTCTTTTCTCGTAATTATTGTGTGTCGTGATATTCTATGCACGAAATCAGCATTTCCGATCATCATACAGCAAAAAGTTGGTAAAATTATTAGTCCAATATTGAAGAGAGATATTGTTAAATTCGTCACACTCGGTTCGCCCGGTAGTAAATTTTTGCTCGTTATTTTACGGCGGGCACCTGACTATTTCGAACAAAAACTGCTTTTAAAACAGTGTATTTTAAAATAGTCATTGGAGATTGAAAAGTTGAATGTTTCCGTGGATAATCAATTTTGTTCATTTAGAATGCAATGTGAAATATGGATGACTTGTTGTTAGAAATGCATTTCACTGCGATCCCTTTCACCGCCGTGTGACTGCTGTTACGTTACGAAATTATGCCGGGCCCTCAAAATCCTCGGAATGGCCACCGCAGTGTCACCCCTCGCATAGTATGATTCCACCTTTGCTCGAATTTGTAACGTTCATTGATTTCCTCTTTAATCATTTTCCATCTTCCCTTTCCGATATGAATTTACTTTCACTTCTACTTAATCGATATATTATTGTTGTTATTAACTCCGAATTAGGTCAAACGGGTTGCATAAATTTCCGAATTATTTTAAACGAAATCAAAAATTTCAGCCAATCGCGTTTAACCATTTAAAATATCAGCCAATCAGACGATGGAATGTTATAAACGTTCTGAGCGTTCTGAGTGAATGGTTTGAATGTTTTTATGGAATGGAAAGAGCGGAATGGTGAATGAATGATAAATCAGATGAGCGGAATGGAATTGAATGGAATTGAATGGAATGAATGTCAATTTCATGATGTTCCCAACTGTAATAGGGAACGATTTTATCCAGATAATCATGTCGTAAATTCGGACAAAAAATAGTATTTCGTAGGTGTTGTTATAAAATCTCGTATAATCGATTCAAAATTAAACGAGAATAGTTACCTCTGTTTCGCTTTAATTTTACATAGGTAAAAGTAACTATTCTACCTAAAAATAAACCAAAACAACCGTAACGATTCTCGTTTAATTGTGAATGTATTATAACTACGGCTTGATTTAAGCCGTAGTTACGAGATTTTATAACAACACCGAGGTTTTATCAAAACATAACGGTAAAACTAGTCTATTGTTATTGTCCAGCAAGATTAACCCGGTATAATAGGTTCACAATTAAACGAGAATCGATACGGTTGTCTTGCTTTAATTTTACGTAGGTAAAGGTAGTAGTTCTACCTAAAAATAAACCAAAACAACCGTATCGATTCTCGTTTAACTTTGAATGTATAATACATCTGCATATGTAATGACCTCACTTCGGCGATGTTTTGTTAAGACGCTCATCTAACGGACTTAGCGCACGAAAATTAATCAGTATCAGTTTAATGTGGTCAGATAATATCACAAAATTCTTTGCCATTGGCATGTCGATTGTTTTGATTTTCAGTCGATAAATCAATACAATAACACGTGCAACGAAGAACAATTGGGGCATGACATTTTTCTGATCGTCCATTGGCTAATCAATGTTTTTGATTGACAGTCGGCGTTTGGTCAATTGACCAAACGCCAATCGACAGATCGCTCCGCCCAACATAGAATTTAAGGCAAACAATGTGCATGTGGTCGGTAATAGGGAACGATTTTATCCAGTTAATCGTGACTTAAATTCGGACAAACAAAGTAGTATTTCGTAGTTGTTGTTATAAAATCTCGTAACTACGGCTTTATTTAAGCCGTAGTTACGAGATTTCATAACAACACCGACGCGGTTTATCAAAACATAACTGTGAACCTAGTCTATTGTTAGCACAAAATTCTTTGCCATTGGTATGTCGATTGTTTTGATTGTCAGTCGATAAATCGATACAAAACCACGTGCAACGATGAACAATTGGGGCATAACATTTTTGTGATCGTCCATTGGCTAATCGATGTTTTTGATTGACAGTCGGCGTTTGGTCAATTGTTTTGGACGTGCTCCGACAGTGATGTGGACGCGTAATGGAGTATGTAACCCTTTAAATCTTTAGAGCTTGCAGAAAATGAGCCAATTACCCAGACAAAGCAAAGACACCGTCTGTTGGTCAGACATTTATGACCATTTAAGGTGCTTTACATGATTGATATTGACAATATCAGTCTGTTTGTGTCTACAGCTAAAAGAACACGTCAAACCAAATTTACCACAAACTTCCTTTATATCTTCATTAGTCTCCATATAACGGCAATTGTGTACTTATCCTGGCGAGTGTTAAAAGGCATTGACCTCAGCGCAGCCTCATGTCACACGAGACGCATGTCACTGACAATCGGATTCACTGTTGTATAATTCTATCACTTCGTTAATCTTGAAGAATTATATTAGTCGACATAGCTGAGATGTAAAAACTAATGGAAACCCGAGAAGCAATAAACGTGGAGGTCTACGATTTCTTGTGTCTGTGTGAGCGTCGGCTGACGCCTCTGACACCGAGGTTGGTTGGTGAATAACATTCTTTGTATATCTAAGTTTTACCGACTGCTTATTGTAAAACGATAGTTTACTTAGACTCGGGTTTCGTTAATTATGTACATTTAAAAAATTATCATTTGTGGCACTAATATGAATTAATTTTGGTCTGCAAAGTGCGTAGAAACGACTTGGTAATGTCTCATGAACCATATATACTGTTCACAAAAAGTAGGGGATATTGTTGGACATGGTATTATTTGGAGTAACAAATAAATTCTTTTCTTAAACCTTTTGAATCTGTTTCTAATTAGTCGAGTACAATTTTTCACAAACATTTTTATTGAATTCGAAATTCTTTAATACATTTCACCAAAATTTAAACGACGTTTCGTGTGTTTCTGTTAGGTCACTATTTTCACACGTCGTTAATAACGAGTTGGACCACCTTTGTTGTCACAAGAGGCAACACAACGAAGTCTCATACTCCGAATAAGACGGCTGATAGTCTGCTTCGGGATCTTGTCCCACTGTTCTTGTAGTGCTGTACCAAGGTCACCTAACGTTCTTGGTGGTGGATTACGTCTACGTACATGTTTTCCAAGAATGTCCCAAACGTGCTCGATTGGTGATAGGTCTGGGCTCATTGCTGGCCATGGCAAAGTACGAATTTGTTGGCCTTCCAGATAGTCACTGACAATTCTTGCTCGGTGTGCTCTTGCATTATCATCCTGGAAGATGAATTGTTGTCCGTAGCGGCGGGAAAATGGAATAACGTATGGAACTAACACATTATCACGATAGTACTGACCCGTGACACTACCCTGGCATATATGCAGCGGTGTTCTATCCGTCACAGTGATACCTCCCCACACCATAACGGACCCTCCTCCATATCGGTCGTGGGCTACTCTTGTAGCATCCATAAATCGTTCACCAGTTCGACGCCACACCCTTCTTCGCCCGTCAAGAAAGTCCAAGTTGAATCTTGATTCATCACTGAACATTACACTAGACCACTTGTTAATGTTCCATCGACGCCGCTCTCTATACCACACCAAACGTTCATAACGATGTCTTGCAGTCAGTGGTAAGACAACTTGAGGGCGTCTAGTTGACCCCTCTGACCTCTCGAAGTCGTTGTTGGAGTTCCGTTGCCTTTAAATTCCGATTACGGAGGACTTGATTGGTGACAAATCTGTCGTCCCGAGCGTCTGTTCATCTGGGTCGTCCACATCTTCGAATATCGACAACGTTGCCAGTCCTTTGATATCGTGACCACAACCGACAGACAACAGACTGTGAAACGTTAAGTTGGACTGCAGCCTGTGACTGCGTACTTCCGGTCTGCAGCATACCAATGGCACGCCAACGTTGAGCTTCTGTAAGACGTCGCATTATTCCAGCAATAAAATCGGATGCGATTACGTGATGAATATCTTCACAAAACAATATTCTTTAAGTTTTGCTCAACTAAAGTCAAAAATATCATTATTTCGTGCGATGTTAAAATCCGCATGCTACCCCTCCCTTTTTTAATGCTGAACGTGCCGCACACGTAAAGCAAAAATTGAATTGCATACCCACCATGATATCCACGCTTTAACGGTAATTTTATTAAGCAAATGTAAGATTTGACTATAACGTCTGCAATAGCAATAGAAACGCACATTAATAGAATATCCCCTACTTTTTGTGAACAGTATAATATTCTTATATGTATCTACACATATGTAATGTTCACAATTACAAATAGCTCAACAACAGGTATATTTTTTAAAGATGCATTTGCTTGACAGCGATGATCGTCGTTCACTTCAATAGCCGTTCCATTTGTTGTCAGAATGCTGGGCCCCGTCTTATTAACCAACTTACGAAAACCTTTGCGTAAATGAACGTAAACCTTTACACAAAAATCAATCTGATTTGCCATGATTGACCTTTGGGTCGTTCTGGTGTCTTGCCTCAGGGTTGCCACTAGTCAGAGGACATAAAATTCCCTGACAATTCCCTGACATTTCCCTGACAAAATTTGTAAATTCCCTGACATGTTTCGTCGCGGTAATTTCGCGGGAACTCGCGGTGTCTTCAGATAATTTTAAAAGGCGATGTTGAAATAATTAATTATATGGCACTGCATCTTATTTTCCCAAAATTCCCTGACAATTCCCTGACCTCGAAAAAATTTAAATTTCCCTGACTTTTCCCTGACGCGTGGCAACCCTGTGCCTGATAATTTACGCATATATCTTCGTAAGATCGTAAGTAGAACGGGTCCTGGTCTATTCCAATGCTTGCATAAATTTTCCAGTTCCGATTCAGATTTCGTTGTCAGTGATAGCTTTCAAATTGGACCACCCTGTATAGTTGTTGTATGGGAAAAGGTTAAACAATTTATTTGATTTTAATGTCACAATGTTTTACAGTCTTTCCTTCACAATATCTGTGTCCAAGCCTCCGTTTTCAAAACTACTAATTTGGTAGATCTCTTTCTCTTCAGCTATTTTCCTGTGAAAGATATTACACCAAAACGTGGTCATAATGTAAAAAACGTCCAATAAATGTAGTGTGGTCAGGGTATATGGCATATCTTTACAAAGTCTATATCTCACGATATATAACCTAGCAGAGCATCACTAGCTAATAGCTAGTGATGCTCTGCCTGGTCATTTATCGTGAACTATACCTATGTAAACACGTAATATCGAACTCAAAACAACTGTTTTTAGCTTGCGATGGTTTGAACCTTGCAGGTGTCTCGGTTTGGAACAGAATGATAAAAGGTTTGTTTCGAACGTTACGGTGATATCATCACCAGAAACATGTACTAACTGACCCATAAGGTTTGTTGGTTGCCATTCGATATATACTGAGCAAAAAAAGTTTAGCACGTTTTTTAACACATTATTTTTTCAGTTTATGATAATTAAATGAACATTGCTTTGTGATGTTCAGTTGTCCCGATCGACAACCACTACGCATACAGTGCATGTCTAGAATGAACATTCAGTGTATTGGACAAAGTCCAGATAAGCAAAAGTCACGTGCGGCACGTGTGCAGTGACATCAATAATGTCTAGCTTGTCCAAAAACACACGATTACACAGATCTGTTAGCAGAATCAATTTAACTGTTACAAATTCTTTGAAATTGATTATGGGAAGGCGAGAAAGGATGACGTAAGTTCGACGTCAGAGAGCTCTTTGCATGCTCCAAGCAGGTATGTCTGTTAGAGATGTCGCTTTGCATTTCAATTGTCTCCAATTGACAATCACGCGCCTACGGCACTTGGTTAATGCAACTTTAGCCACCAACGACCGACCTAAATCTTGTAGACCTAGTAAAAACGACGTTCAGGGAGGATCGTTTCACAGCGACGTCTTGACGACGTTTCGAATTCCTGTCTAGTAAGAATTTGGTGCTACTCCTCCAGGACGTCACAAGGTATACCGTTAGTGACCAGACTGTCCGGAACGGGCTCCACACAACTTGCATCAGGGTCCTCCGATCTTACGCCAATGACGTTAGGCATCTACAGGCAAGGCGTCAGTGGGTATTGACACATCGATATTGACTCAGGAGACATTGGACTGATGTCCGGACGAATCTCATTTTACGTGTCATTAACTGACGGCAGGATTTGTGGTTGGAGAAGGTGCGTAAGGCTTGATAACAATAACGTTATCATTGAGACTATTACGTCGAGTGCAGCGTCATTTTTAGGCAGGAATAGATAAAAACAGTTTAACAGACCTCATTTCAGTTAATGGCAACCAAAAGGTGCAAGGGCACTGCAATGAAATTATCCAACCTGTCACAGGACCGTCTTACAACGACACAACGTTGTGATATTTCAATAAGATAATCACCACCCACTTACTCTAAGGAACAGACAGAATGATCTACGCCTGAACTGCTTAATCACCAGCAAAAGAACACACAAAGAACGTTGTTGGACGTCAGGCTAGAGAAAGTAATGACGTCTGTAACGTCAATGGCAATGAGCGTCATCTGCAGTATGAATGGGCAAAATTCCTTTCTGTGTGGTCAGGAAGCTTCTCTGCAACATGGGAAGACATTGAATGTCGGTCCTAGCTGCTTATGCTCGACATTCGCGTTATTGATATTTGCTTGACTTTCGATATCTGACCCATGTGCACTTTAACGTAAGATACCTAACTAACGCTTAAGAATTTTGAAACAAAATTTTCAGGAAGCGCCAGAAAATTGAATTTTCAAACATATTAGAGTTTTGTTTTTATGGATTTTGGAATATTTTTTGACTAGGACAGGACATTTTCCAAGTGTGCTAAACTTTTTGTGCACAGTATATGTGGGTGTGTTCTAATGGATCCTTTGAAACAAGTATACGATAAGTCTAAATCATTTTACAAATAATTCATAAGTAGATACACACTATTTCTATATAGGAAATGATAACAACGAAAATATTCGTTTTGTGAAAAAATGTTAACATTGAAATAGGAAAAGTAACACACCTTCTTTTGACGTTTGCTGCATCCTCAATGGTTTCTGGAAGTTGTCTGTTTAATGTTTCCGGTAACACCAAAGTGGAGACCCCTGCCAAAAACATGGCGGCGCCAAATAACGTCAAGGGGATTGCTTGGCCCGTTACCCCACCCACTAACGTAGCCTGCAAAACAATCAATTTGTCATGAGCCACTTAAAAATTTAAAGGGAATGAATTACACATAAATTGTATTTGGTCATATCGGTAAATGTCGGAAATAGACGAAAGAACAAAATGAATATTGTTCCTTTTCATCAAATACCTCGCTGTATAATAGATTCGCTATTAAACGAGAAAAAAATCAGTGGTTTTGATAAAGCGATTCAACTGTAATTATTCTCGTTCAATTGAGAATCTATTATAGTTACAAGGTTTATGGAGAAAAACAACGGTATTTTGATCTGAAATGTACAATCGGATAACAATAAAAAGGATCGTATCTTTGATAAAAAGAACAAGAGTATAAATTAAAAGATCAGTTTAAACCCATTCGCAGATGTTAATTTTCTAGACTTGTCAAATTTCAAAGATGTTGCAGATGCTAAAAGCAATTTTCCAATTTCCAAAATATTTTTCAAACCATTCATTCCATGGTGCATCGTAAATCTTTAAACATCCCAAGTCCACAACATTTTATACAGTGTCAATTTCAATGCTGTTGCAGATAGCGATTTGTGTGTTAGTAAAGAAGAGATGATTATTTATGAACAACACCAACACAAATGATACAAATACAGTTCATTTTTGTCCATTTTTTCACAGATACGGCCCCGCAATTGTAGATGATGTAAAATAGATTGACATCAACCTACGTGATAGTAAAATTTATCTTGTGTTAATTTGGATGAAATTCGCGTAAACGTTACCTCGGAAAAAATAGAGAGAAAAAGAGAATGCGTTCCAAAACTTTATTTACTTGGGAGTCCATTGCAAAATGTAGCTTGGAATGGATTAAAGATTACCTCGTGTACGGAATACCAACCAAGGATTTCATTTATTCACAATTAGACCTTAAAAAGGAAACCAATACTATTGCGAAAATTGCCTAGAAAAGAAATCTCCCCAGAAATAGAACTGTTGATGTCTTTACTTTCAGAAAACTATCCGACAATAAAGCTGGATTGTACAGTTGATATTATCTGCGGAGCGTTAATCAAACTTTGACATTTTTATGTAGAGACATTATGGCGGGGAACTTTGTAAACTACCTTCACCATGTCAAAAGGTACCGATGCCGAGTTTGATCTTCTGTACGTACCGACTTGGCTATATAAGGCGCTATCATACTGCCGACTCTAGCTATCGCAGAGCTAGCACCCATACCCGCATTTCTGACCACTGTAGGGAAGGTCTCGGAAGACAGAACATAAACTGTGCCGAATGCCCCGACCATACACAGCTTACCGATCAGGGCCAATGTGATCAGCAACGGCTGCATACCTGTAAAACATGGACCGATGGCGATTTTGTTATAATGGTTCTAGGTTTAGTGTTAGGCCTACTCTTCTTAAGTTAATGAACAATGGGATACGTCTTAATTTTTTGTGGTATGTCGTTAGTATTCGCTACGAATCCGAACCTATCCGCGCGACGTCGTAAACATTCAAAGGCGGAACATTCCAAGGTCGAATGTTGACGATGCCACACGGATAATTCAGATGTCTGGTGAATTTCATTAAAGGTGTTATACCTTAACATCGTTAAATTCAATTTAGTTCATGCACCAGTAGCATCTACTATAGTAATGTCAGTTAGTGAGGAAAATGTGTTGCCAAATATATATAGCTCTACATTATAAATTTATGCTTATGAACTTTTTAAAGGCATCCATTCTCGATGACAAGGTTTTTGAAAACGTTGATATGGAATCATTATGAAATGTAGAAAAAAATCAATTCGATAAATCCAATATTCCTAACCTAAATACTCGTAAAGCTCAACAGATTTCACCTAAGCCTGACCCTATGAATTACTCGCATCATTGATTTTCTGAATATATCTTCGAGAATGTCCGCCATATAATGGCGCCATGAGCCGTATAAGGGCACGTGTAGAATAGAAAGGCACACTCGCAATGGAAACCATTAATTCCGCGCGATAGTCTAAAATTGTTGGTGAGTAATGATCAGGCAAAATCCACGTAGTAATAACTCATACATACTCTCTCGTCCATCTATGATGGGCCACATGGTTCCCATACAGGCTATCCCACCCACAAACAGATAGACCATGTGTAGACGTTTACGTCCCCAGCGATCAAGTAGCAGCATGGATATAATCTTTGCCGGGTACTCCACCGCCGTCATCATGGCGAAGTTGAAGAAGAAATCACCGCCCAGGTTACCGATGTTCATCACTGTACCGTAGTACGACATGCTGCACACAAACCTGATCACACAAGAGATGAAGTGTTCAAGTCAGAAATCTTCACTTTTCTACAAAAACCTCGTTACTGCAGCTTGTTTAAAGCTGCAGTAACGAGATTTTGGAGAAAAGTGACAAAATAAAAAATTCGAAAAAATAGTTTACAGATAGTACAAATAGTTTACCGTAGTACGACATGCTACACACAAACCTGAACACACGAGAAGTATATGCATATGTAGAAAACATCGTTACTTTTCTTGAAAACTTCGTTACTGCAGTTTGTTTAAAGCAGCAGTAACGAGGTTTTTGGAGAAAAACAACAAAATAAAGAATTGAAATAAATAGTTTACGGGTAACATAGGAATGTACAACACACCATTTCGGTTACGTGTAAAAGGCCACAATTTCAATCAGACACGCTGCTTACAAAACTGAATGTGATCAGAGATTTTGAAAAGGAGCTTTTAAAGCATTCTTTATTTCATTCATTATTCCTTTCTTCAAGTCAGCATGCGCTTTTGTGTAGTTTGAATATGATTGCTTGTGCTCTCTTACATGTCACAAAATTATAAGAGAGCAAGGTTGAGGGTTAGATTCCGTTTTTACCATCATGATGATTTATTAAGCGAATGAATAGAGACTTTAAGGATCGATTGTATTGGCTGCATAAGGGATCTCTAGCATAAATGCCTGGGTTAAGCAATGACTTTCGATTGCTTAAAAGGACAATTTACTCTATGTCTGATTGTACTAGATACGGAATAGTGGCCTAGTATAGAACTAAAAATCTGAAAGTGGATACATGTACATGTATATAAAAGATAGAAAGGGTAGGACTACAAGAGCTCATTTTAGTTTCATTTGTCGCTCTTGTCAAAGGATTTATGAAAGTATTTTTAATCAAACCAAAGAAAAAAAAGAAACATGCGCTCTATATTCACAACGCACAAATATGACCCATATTAATTCTCCGATGTTCTTGTGTTAATGAGACGAGCTAAACAAATAATTGAATTATCAACGCTCAATTATCTGATGACAAACTTGTTAATGGATACTGAACCGCCAAAACAGAACATCGCACTAACGAAACATTGCAGCTTTGATAAAATAACAGTCAAGTTGATAAAGGCAGAACTTCCTTAGTTTCTAAATCATTCGAATGGACTCTATATAATAACAGCATAGAAAAGTGAATATTTATCATTGATTTGGAATTCTCCCAACAAAATGTACGTACTGAAGTTTCCATTGAATTGAAGGCAAAAGTTAGACTTTTTGTGTACATTATGGCACAAAAATATCGAGGCAAGTTTAGAAAAATAATAAATATCAGCATTTTCTTCCTTTCAATGTTTTCCAATGCTGTTTCCAGAAGGGTTATCAAAACTAGAACTTGTTTCAAAAAGGCATTTTTTATGTGCTTGGATCTTTAAAGTCATAACACACACGTGTACGAACTGATATTAGACCAAAACTGTGTCACAGATAATGTTTTTTGTCATCTCCACTTTCTATTTTTATGACAAAACGTAGAAAAATAACACAATATTAATGTTTAAATCTAATTAACGTTATGAAGCCATAATACTCGCCCTGAATACGGTGCAAACAGTTCAGACGAAGCATGAATCATAAAAACACAGCATTAAGGAATGTGCCCACTACTAGTGCTTCAATAACTCGCACGTCCCAGAAACTGCACTCAAACATTATATCGTGAAAATCTGAATTTGCACTCACTTCGGCAATGTTTCCACCAATTATTTCATGAATAAACAAAAAAATCTGCAGCTTTGACAACATCCAGTTCAACGACAATTGACGAGTTTATATGATTTTTTTTAAAATACGGATACACTCGTCAATACACGAACTGTCAAGAATAAAGCGGAAGATGGACACGCAATTCTACGTATCAACCAATGAGTGGGATACCTTAAGAAGCCAAGCTGAACGTCTTTAATGACGATACAAACTTGCCCCAGGTAAACTTCATACGTATTGTCCAAACTACAAGGCGGGCTCTCAACCGTTGCATAGTTATTGTCCAAAACTTCCTTGTCAAAGAGCATTCTTAAGAAGAACAGGCAACAGAAAGTGTTTCCAAAAGATTGCTTTTCATGATGATTACAACGAATTGATGGGAGACCTTGGTATCAAAATAAATCAGAGAGTAGTTCGTGTAGATTGGTAGGTCATTTAATATGGGGAAAGCATTCGAATAAACATGTAGGGAGAATCCATACTGAGGGTGCTTTTTACTACCGTTGGAACGTGTAACTTACCAATTCCAGAAAATGATAATTGTCCTGAATGCGAGCCTCTTATTTGTAAATAACTGCCAAATGCGACCTTGTGGTGGGGCTTTTGTCAGACTCTCTAAAAGTTTGGGATTCAGTTTCGTTTTGTTGGACTTTGCCGTCCTCTCTAAAATGGCGAGTGCTTCCTTCTTTCTGTCCTTACTTAATAACCATCTTGGTGACTCTGGTATCAGCCTAAATCAAACAAATACGTTTTTCTGAGATGAAGCTTTTCCAAAAACATTAAAATCTCAGACCGTTGAAAACGATGATTTGCTACATAGCGTGATTTATTGGTAAATACATTGGAATAAAAACTTGGAACTTTTAGTACAATTTGAAAGAAGTTCTGCAAAGAAATTCTTCAACTTCAATGTTACCAGAAGTATCTCTATTGTAGCCGTTAATATCACAAGAATTATTTTGAAATACCAAACTTAACATTTTTAGGTTCATCTCTTTAAAGCTACTATTTCCCAGATTTTGGACCAAAATTTGTCAAAAACAAACGAAATGTACACTTTTTAAGCTTTATATGACCTGATTAAATGATTACGACAAACTATTGAAGCAACGACTCATTTTTTCGCAATTTGATACCGAATTCATGAAGCGATGTCGAAAGTAGGTCAAAAACAGTAGGACCTGCGACTTTCTCAAATGACGTCACAACATAATGTTGACGTCATATTGAAATTCAAGCATGAATCTCGTTTGAATCTTGGTCCGCGCTGTATACGCATGCGTGACAGTTAAAAAATAAATTCAACCGCATCTGAGACGGGGTTGAATTTTGGTTTGGATTCTCCCTAAATTCGGCTATCTCTCTTATAATTTCGGGTCAATCTCTGTCTGAATCGCATATTATTAACCATTCTGAGGTGGCCAACACAAAAGTTTTGCATATTTTTTCAAATAATTTCATTTTTTGCAATTAGACCATCTGTTACCATCAGCCTTTAATATTAAAAAAACAAGAATGATACTGTTTTTAGAAAAGTACGCCGAACTTGGAAAGTTTGAAACCTTTACCATACAGCAAAGGTTTAAGTAGCCTGGGTCTAGTCGTTGAACTATACAATTTGTTCAATAAGATGACGCATAAAAAATTAATACCCGTCACATATTGCGGCACCCGTTTTTGATCGTGTTGATATTAAGATCAGAGAATGTAAAGAGGAAAAAAATGATCAGTCTGGAACCAAGTCTAATGTATAAGGTGTCCGAATGTAAAATATACTCCAGATTACAAGTATATATATTGATAAACATATTATGTACATGTAGGCCTATGTGGAATATACCGGTAGTGCAGAAAATATTGAAACAAACAAAAAAATGCTGGGTATCATCTTTTTCTTCTTTTGTCCAATGTTTTGTTAAGGCTGTATTTTAAGGGACGTAAAATCAGAATGTGTTTAGGAAAGTGTTGACAAACTACTTACCAGTAGTAAGGTAGGAAGAACACAGACTGAAGACCGACGGCTAAAGTAAAATATCGCCAATCCCGGATTAAATACACTAGTAACGTGAGCAACATGACACCGCTTGTTAAAAACAACTGTATGATGTTTCCGGTCCAAATTCGTTTACTTGGTCCTACCATCTCCATACCTTATATAAATAAAATACATGAAGGTATTTCTCAATAATACTGTGATCTGGACAAAACGACACCATATGTGTGATAGAGAACAATATTTTATTATATCAAAAAGCCGTGAAGCCATTCCGACTTAAACTTAGAAAACTTTGGAAAATATTATGTAAAATGAAGAAATTGCTCGTATCATGCAAGTTCATAATTCCCCACAATATGTTTTTCTTCCCTAAAAAAGAATGTACATTTTCATTCACATGAATTTCTTGTCTGTAACATCTATCTATCTATATATCGTCGGTGGGGAGTCAAAACCTCGTAACTCCAGCTTATTCAAGCTGTAGTTACGAGGTTTTGACTCCCCACCAACGATATACTGCCTAACTCCCCTTTCGGGTATTACTGGCAGGCATCTTGAAATGGACATTTTTTAAAGTTGTAAAAGGCTTAAATATTCACGCTGGTAATTCAATATTTTTGATGTCTGACCCAGATTAACGATGAATATTTGACAGTGCTATTGAATTTTATAAAATGATTTAGCTGTTGGAATATTTAGATATAAAGCCATACCTCTTCTGTGCGAGAGTATAAAATTGATATAAATTTACAAAACATGTACGAATTCATCAGGAGAAATCAGTTTCGTTTATATTTTGTATAACAGTAAATTTATACGTACTGATGACATACGAGCATAGGTACAGCCCTAGACTGGCTCCTCCAATCAGAAATAGTAACACACAGAATCCGACATATTCTACCATACCTACCAGTCCGCACGAGGAGCCCAGCAGCACGAGTATAGCCAGATAGAGCGCTTTACGACGTCCTATACTGGAATTATCAAATAAGAAGGGATCTTCAAAAGGTCCCTTGTGGCAGATGAGACCAATATGGATCCAGCTCAGACTCTGCAATGGACAGTCTGATCAAGATCAATTGATCTTTATTCGGTTACATTTGACCACTAGATTTCATAAAAACATAATTTTAATGCAGGTAGATTTTGTTCTAAACCCCGGCTGAAATACTGTAAAAATCTTTATTTCATTAGTTCAAGCAGAATGTATTTGAATCAGATCATTGACCCCGTATATCAGTTGATTGTTCAAAAACATTTTTGTTGGACATTTAGGTTGAGTTTTTTTTCTGGCTTATCAGCAAAAATTTGTGAAAAAAAAAAAAAAAAAAAAAAAAAAACCATTTAAAAAAAATAGAATACTAAATCTTCTCAACAAAACATATTTCACATGAGTGCAATCGGAAAGGGATGTAACAAACCAACATTCCAAATAAAATTTCGATGGCTCAGCGCGAAACAGTTGTAAGCGTTTCACACTGAGCCATCGATTTGTCGTCATCCAATTCTTTGATTTTCGAACAGTCATAAATTATTTTAAGGACTACTTCTTGCATTGAGTCATTGAAATTAAAATATATAGCTTTTACGAGACATTTTAATCCAGTTACAAAGAACGCCTGTTTTTTAGACGCACCAGGGTGTCATATTGGAAACTCTTTATAGAAAAGAAGAAAATGCTTGTGATCATCAAATTTCCCACAAAAGGTTTCTTAATGCGAGTTTTCTCTTAGACGTCGCGCACGTTATTGCGACCATACGTGAAAAACCTGGATCGTCAATGAGAGATGCGCTGGTTCAAGAAACATACTTAGTGAAGAATTATTTTTTTTGATAGAATCTGTTTCTGTAAACATAAACCTGTCTGTTTATAGTTTTACATGGACACGACACACTGGAAAGTCATGGATTTCGGTCATTATTTTATGAAAAATATACCAGTTTTTAAGCGTGACGTGTAACATAAAAATTCGATGAATTTGATTACTCCAAATAAAACGTGTATTTGCAGCATAAATCTTTGTTTAAAGATTGCAGTTTTCGTTTTGTTATCCTATTCGCTATACCAAAATATGAATTTTATGGAAAAAACATGCAAAATTAAGATTAGTATAATGAAAAAACAAACTTGCTTTGGCGCGTGACGTGAGCTATTTTCTGGATTTTTACAATAAAATGTCATTTTTCACGTTCCTTGAAATGAATATGATTGTATCATTTTCATTTAAACTTAATTCACAATTAAGTTTATCAAATGAACTATAGATATATGAAATGTGAACAATCTATTACGTCGTTTTCATGTTTTATTTTGAATTCTCCCAGGTAAAACAGAAATGTCCACCCCCTGCGTTTTTTTCGCGGAAAATGTTTTAGCGCACTTTTCAACATTAATATGTTTAAATTTGTCAAATTCTAAGAATCGATGTTTTGATAATCAGTTAGTTCATTACAATATCTTCAAAATGGTGTAACATGTGGATGCGTGTCATCATTTCACGAGAAACGCCAAATTTTATCCCAGGTAATTCAGAAATGTCCACCCCCTAAATTTACGTCAAAATGGACGTTTAACGTCGACGTTAAATGCGGTCAATTTCTAGGGTATTGAAAAGGTTTTTGACCATTTCGGAAAATCTATAACAAACACAATTAGTGGCAATGGCATCGTTTATAAAAAGTGGTAATGGGATTTTGTCTTCTTTCGCCGACTAAAATGTTGAATTAAATATCATGAAATTAAACAAAAGTTTCTTCGTGCGTCGTTTTCAAATCAATCGCTCATGATTACACGAATCACACAACAATACAATTTTGCTGTAATGGAAGACCCATGTTACATATATCCAACCATAAATTGTTTTAATAGTACATTTTGTTTCATATAGGTCTAAACAAAATTTACTTTAAAGCAAAAATAGTTATCATTTTCCCTTTTTACTTCTTTTTTCAATTTTTAAACCAGAAACCTACAGGACAACTATTTACGATATGATATAACATACAGACAACAGAAACTATTCAGCTGTACAACTAAATTTTCCCTCATATTGAGTGATGTGATGTATGAATTGCAAATGTAATTACAAAATATATAAAAAAGAATTTATTTTCAAATTTTAGTGTGGGATACTGGCAGCGCAGCGTTTATAATGTAGCGGCAATACTCAAACGCATAACATTATTCATCAACAAAATCAACAAAAAGTACGAATTTAATTGAACTATAATCAAAATATGTATTAATTTCTTTTATCCGTGTATTCTTCTGCTTTCTAAATATCTAATTAAACGATACCGATTGAACCTTTTTCTTGGATAAACGGGAAAGAAAGCGCGAATGACAAAGAATGTTCGTTGCACGCAACGCCTTCCCGTATTTTGACGTTACATAGATTGGTCGCAATACCGTGCGCGACGTCTTATGAAATTCGCTCTTCGATATGTTGGTGTCGCTCATTTGTAAATGAACGACACCAACATATCAAAGAGCGAATTTTGTCAGAGAAAACTCACATTAAGGACTTCTATGCTATGTTACTCCGACTCCGAGGAAATTCGACTCATCCGATGTCGAGAAAACGAGTGTCGACTGTACACTTACATATCAGAGAGTTGTCCGTATATGTAGGATCCGACCAGCACGCCGAAGTAAAAGATCATCTGAGCATTGGGAATCTTGATCGAGTCGTCACATACCATGTTTAACTGAAGTAAAGTAGAATACCCGTAATGTCGTCATTTTGAGATACGTAAAAACATCGGCTTTTAAGGACGGCGGCGTTACGTATCCGAACCTATTCGGGCGCGGTCGTAAACATTCGGCGGTGGAGAGTTCCACCGCCGAATGTTCTCGATCGCTCACGAATATTCCGACGTCGTGCGAATCTCATTTAAATAAGAATCGTCAATGTCAATCTTTCCCAAATGATGAAATTTTAGACTGTACCAATCTGACAGTTGTTACAGACGACAAAATGTGTGTTTTGTAAACGCGTCTTTTACATGTGAAATCTAAAACAGGAAATCATTAAAGACAGTTGTTGTGTTAAATTGCAGGGTGTCAAGTGCGTCTACTTCCGGATACATGTTCACAAATGTTTACAACTCAAATAAAGGCAATGCCAAGCCATTATGGTTTGTACTATATTATTTGTTTGCATCGGATTAGTTCATTGTACTCTAATGAAATCCTTTGATGCCAAAAAACTGAAATTATAAGTCGTATTAGAACACAGACATTCTATGATAATCAAGAAGGTGTAGTTCTAAGTCTAAACATTTAGCAAACTAATATGCGAAATAGACCAAACATAAGGAAGCGCTATCATCTAACTTCAAAAAGGCACCTATGTGTGGGAATTGCTTAAATGCTATACATGTACATATATATAGATGAAAAGAAACGACCTTATAGTACGCAAAATTCATCTACTGAAGTCGTGCGCGAGTGTAGGGTTACGTTGTCTATAGATTAAGGAATAATGACAATATATTTCCGTTCAGATTGTTATGTCGTGGAATTACGACAAATCCCGTATTAGTACTTCAATTTGCTGACGAGATTACACGAGAGATTTTCTGTGAAATCACATCATTTGTGTTCTTAGAAAAGAGAGATAAATCGAAAACGTAGTAGAAATGGTGCATGTGTAATATTGCGACACAATGGGCTTATTCTAAAAAGGAGTGTTCTTGTTGATCGGCCTTTTTTACTAGGGTCCATGCTGCTCACTTTAAAACTATGTTACCAGGTCTTGAAAATTCCGCTACAAAATTAAATGGATCTTACTCAAATTGTTATATGCAGTCTGATCAGAGTTCACGTTTTGTCTCAAATGTCATAAACGCCACTATCTCATAATTATCTTCTTTCAAATGGAGAAGAATACTCGACATGAAATAACGAAAAATGGAACAACCTTTTGTTAAGAAATTAGATTTCAATCCAGATATTTGAGTTTTACCAATTACAAAGTTTGGAAACATCGGTCATTCAGACGAGAATACTAGACACCAGTTTCTTCATTTCTACCATTGTACGTTAATGTCATAATATATTACGGAATCCTGTTTCCGCCATCAACTTTTCTACATGCATAAACCACGAACAGTGGAAATTAGCATGACTATCTTCCACTTTTCTACCAAAATAGTTACGTAGAAAAGTCACAATTTTCTATTAAAACTGAGTTTGTGAAAAGTAGAAAAGTTGAAGTTAGTCACACTTATATCTGACAACTGACATTGACAAAACTTCAAGTGTTCTACTTTTTTATGAAGCTGTTTGGCATAAAAGTGGAAGTTACAGTTATTTCAACTTTTCGTGTTTTATGAAGGTAGAAAAAAGGATGGCAGAAATAGGATTCCGCAATAAATATATATCTAAGTTCTAAGAAAGGTGTTCTACGCACAGGTTAAAAGATTTAGTGCAAATCTTGAATTTGTTACTTAACGTATACAACCCATTATTAGCACCAAAGATCCAGAGACGAAATTTGAAAAGTGACAGTAAATCCTAAATTGTGTTCAATTCCTATCCAAATACAAACATAAACATTTTTAACGGTTTAGAATTTTGAATTAATGCATAATTGTGGAAATATTTGACAAAAACGTGATAAATTACTTCCCTTGTATATGAATATAGAGTAAAAAGATGTTTGTGAATTATTTTCTTCTTGGAGCATAATCTAGAAATCCGGCGCGGTGAATCAACTTATTTGAAGTGTATTTACAAGTGTGTGTAATTTGATGCATGTCATATGGCTAGAAATTGGTGATTTTAATGATGGGTCATATACCTTAACTACCGTTACCTTTTGTGCAAATGTGTAAGTATACACACTGTCATCATAGACCCATTCCGAACACTTGGCTGTGACGTTGTTTGTGACGTAATATTCACACGTGTCATAATTCCCCTTCTCGTCCAATGGTATTGAAGTATTGACTAAATCTTGGTGCGCTACGTTTTGTATTTTGTAGGTATCATTGTCAAGTCCTGGTATTTTACATCTGAAAAATAAATCCAATGCATTAGTAACATGCAAACCCCGAAACAAATCTGTAACACAAGGCCTATAAAATCCGATGTAAATGGTCAAACTGTGGCGAGAGTGTGACTTGGTTCTGTTCATTTTACTAATTGTAAATGATAATACTATTTCAAACTCATAATTTCGTCAAGTAAATGTTTGCCATTCTACTACACATACATCTTTGTTCCAGCGTAAAATGTGTTCTTGTTTGAAATTACTGAAGTTATAATGGAAAATGTCGTAGGAGACAATCTGCTCTATAATCATGCTTTCATCTACTAATGTAACAAGGTAGGCCCTATATCGGCTCTAGAGAGACATAGCTTTTAAATGGATGTAGCCAGCAATTGTTCAAGTACATAGCTGTCTGCAAATTCTTTAATTATAAGAACCAGATATTTGACTTCTTCTGTCATGCCGTATATGTGAGACATAGTTAGGAGTAGGCCTTTATTATATACAAAGGCATGTTACGAGAGTATATCATCATTCATCATCTAATCATTTCATGCACAATAATACCTTTTGAAAATTTCAATAAATAAATCTGGAATAACAATGATGCCAAAGTAGAAAATGCGGATAACCAGAATTTTGTATCTTATATCAACATCTTCTCTGCTATATTTTTGACAAATCACCACTGTATCAACATCAATTTTGTCATCTGCAGCATCTCTCATAATGAAACAGTCTGGAATACTATCGTTTGATAAAAAGGTTAAAACCGACAAAACAACAATAGTAAAAGCAACAAACCAAGCAACCAAACAACCAGCCGACCGACCGACAAAACGTCCAATCAAATAGAAGCATAATTACAGACAATTCCACTTATGATTACATAATCTATCAGTTGAATAACTCTTTTCCGTACAACGCGATCTGGCCCCGGTTCCTCGAAAAAACTTAAGTACATACTCATGAGAACATGTTCAACTTCAAAGGAATACTCTCCAACGTTGACGGGTATTCGATTGAAGTTCACGTTGATTTCGTGCGATTTGAGCACGGTGCTCAGATTTGAGCGTGAGAACGTACTTAAGTTTTTTCGAGAAACCGGGGCCTGGACCGGTTCAAATTCGAGGATGTTGCAGATGACGACATTAAAGTAGTTCACCCATAATGAGATTCACGCGATGTCTGAATTATTTGGGGGACTTCGTAAACATTCGGAGGTTGAACGTTCCATTGCCGAATGTTTACGACTTCACTCGAATTATTCCGACGTGGGATGAATGTCACTAGGGATGAACTACAATAAATGACTATATAACCACTGCATCCTGTCGTTTTCAATTTATATGCAAGACTGTTTTTGTCATAGAAATAGGAACACGCCTGTCCGTTGACCAGACGTTTTAGGCATTGCTCGTATTTTACGTGAAGATGTTGATGTTGTACAATATTTTTCTGTCGCCAGATTCGTCGAATACTTATTATGCTTTGTTAGGTATAAATGAACATTTTATCATGTTTTTGGTGGTAATTGTGCATCTTTTTATCACTATGTTTTGTGGTTCTTGTACCGAGTTTGGCTTTGTTATCGCAAGTCCGTATGATTTTGCAAAGTCTGAGTAATGGTTAAAATGTTTTTGATTTCACATATTCGTAATATAGAGATTTCTAGCCATTTGGCAGATGTTTATCATTTCGCTTCGGATAAGCAATGACTTAATAACGGCAAAACATTTCAGTATCCATTTTGTCACGTATTCAGTCACGTGGCCCGGTGAAGGTTCACATAGGGGGCATCGTGAGGAAGACTATTTTAATGAAAATAGTCTTCTGTTTTCCCGATGGTTTCCATTATTCTTTCTCGACAGAAATTTTGTCTCATTATTAAATAATACGTTCCAATACGACTATATATTTTTTATGTACATTATAATGCTTCATTTTGTCTCATAATCTATCTGTCGCTTTATTTGCCCATCCTTCTCTTCTTATTGTTAATTTCTACATTGTTTGTTTGTTTGAAACCATTTGTAATTGTTTGTATATATACATGTAACACTCTTCAGAATTGGAGGAAATAAAGATATAATAGCATTTCCTCTTCTTTCCTTCAATTTCCTTAACCCTCTACCAAACAAGACCTGGTTTTGACGTCCTTAATAGAATAAGCTGGTGAAAACATTGAAACAAAAGAAGAAACTGCTGATAACCAGCAGTTTCTCCTTTTGTCTCAATATTTTCTGTGCCATATTTCACACAATTCTTATCTTTTATAACATCCATTTTGACATTTGTGGCAGTTTATGAAGTGGATCACCCTAAATTTTTGTCGTTTGGGAATGGGTTAAAAGTTTTAACATTTACGTGCGTCAAAAGGCGTCACTATTTGGGAAAAGTTTAACGCATTATCAAGTCAGAGATATTCCCATGGCCTATCTTTAATCAGACGTTATCAATTAATTATACTTGTTTCATTAAAAATGCAACGTTTGTCATCGTTTTGCGGCGTTAATTAAATCACACTATTTGTGTTACAAGCCTAATCGAGATATTTTATTGACTACAAAGGCGAGTAATGGAACGGGCGTAAGCGGTGGCTTAGGTTATATATATTCTTTTATACTAAGGCGCACTATTGATGGAATCAAATTCTTCCAAATACCATTACCTTAAGGTAGTCCACCCCGTATGAGATTCTATACGCCTAGATTCAAGCATTTATGTTTAATATCTTTCTTTCTTTCAATCAATTTCCAAACAACGAAATATTAATCCAGTCCAAATTCAAAGGTGCTGTCGACGACAAAGTGGTTGTTGGCAAAGATTAAATGTGTGTACATTATTGATCGGAACATAATTATTAAGACAAAAGAAGAAAATACCGAAAATCAGCACTTTGTTTTTGTCTCAGTGTTTTGGTACTAGGAAGTCAAAATGAGGTATTATTTGGGAACGCGTTTTAAGCCTACAAACGTAAGGACGTGATAAGATTTGACTAAATGTCTGGCTGTCTAGGTACATAGCTATTTGAGATCTCCCGATTACATGTTTACTAAGTCGTTTGGTTGTAGGGAAGTTCTGATCATAATTCAATATTTACATTCTAATAATAGTACAATAATTGTTTCATAACCGTGTTTGTTCGACAATAAATTTGTATTCAAACCCAAAATCATATATTAATATCAAAATGAGAAAATGATTGCTATGCTAGAACAAGTAGTTTATACATGTATTTACAAAGCAGCATTAATCGTGTGGCCTTTAACTTCTTTCAACTTGGATTAGCCTATTACTCTTATTATCGCATGGGTTCAGGAAGTCGCATAGTTTGGTAGAAAATCTCCATTGAGCAACAATATCACTTGGTGGGTTGTTGAAAAATACCCTTATGATATTAAAGACCATAGTTAATCCATATCGGCTAAAGCAATAGGATCCAGACTTCCACTATATTTTTTGTCAACAAACATGCATTTCCTTAAAATTCCATTAAAATACCCTTTTCCCATATTAAAAGACGTACCAAAGTATCCTCCATACTATCCAATAGCAATGAATTTTGTGTTTAAAATAAAATCGGTTTACCGTTGTGTATTGATAAACCGTCGGTGTTGTTATAAAAATCTATAACATCAACGAAATACTATAAGTTCAAAGTTAAACGAGAATTGTTAGAGTTGTTTTGGTTTATATTAGGTATTGTTTAACCGAAGTATAGAGGAAAATAATTGACCCGGCAGAGTGACCTTAACTGCACACAAAAATGGAAAAGTTTATTGTCCAGTTTAAATGGTAATGGTCCGTCGTTAATTACGTAAAAGCGTGCACTGTATCCGTTGTAACATTGTGCCGCCATGTGAAAATAATATCATATTTAATCTAGTCAAATAAAAAATGTTAAGCTACCGTGGTCCACTTGGATTGAAGCTTTCAGTAAAGCTAATCATTAAAATAGGCGTAATTTAAAAAAATGTTATTTAAATACAGTTCACATCCTGGTCATACCGTACAGATGGCACAGGCTGACCAGGATCAGCAATTTTGCATATTCACCACATATTTACCAATTACCATTTTAAGATGACGCGAAAATGTATGCACGTGAAAATACTGTTAAGTCGTTGAATGATATGATTATTAGCTGTAAATAGCGAAGCAGGCGAAGTGTTCGGCAAATCACGAGGGGTTCCGGTATACCTATCACCCCTGGACGATAAGTCTGTTGACCTTTCCGCTTGGTCTGCTCTGCCGGGTCAAATCTCGCCGTCTATAAACTTGCGCTCATTATTATTGTCGGACAACATTAAACTGATACTGATTAATTTTCGTGCGCAAAGTTCGTTAGTTGAGTGTCTTAACAAAACATTGCCGAAGTGGGGTCATTACATATGCAGATGTACCGGGTTAATCTTGCTAAACAATATCAATATTGCAGACGATTACGTTTGTTTATAAATATTCACAGCGCACGGTCACTTCGGTTTAACAATAGGATAGCTGTAATGGACAAAGTATTTATAGAAACAATTTAAACACTTTATTTTACATACCAGGTTCCCCTATATCGGGTAATCGGTGTAGCCCCGCATTAGTAAAATATTTTGAATCGTTTATACTATTGATTGTCCGAAATCACGTCACCGTTAACTGTATAAAATCGTTCACCATTTCTGTTTCAATCAAGGAACTGAAGTGAGATCTCGGTATCCGAAAATTATCGGATATTAATGAATCTACTTTGGTAGGTCTTTTAGAACGGGAAATAACGTATTTAAACGAAAATTAACCATAACGAATGTAAAGGACAATATAAAATAAGAAAGTAATCTTGTTAATCGGTGATTTCTGCTTCTACACTTTCGAAGAAGCAATATGATAACAAGATAGATTATGCGCGCATTCTTGATAGGATCCACACTGGTTAAGATTCAGGGCCGCGTTTTACTAACATATATTTTTGCAAATACCTTGTAACAACACATCTGATTGAAAGAGAAATAATAACAGTAATTATTCGGCCAATCAGATTTGTTGTTGTTTTAAAGAAGTTCGTAAGTTTGTTAGTAAAACGGGCCCCTGGAACTGTAATGGGTGTAATCGGTAGAAACACTTCTCCATACAAATTGGATTTATGTTACAGACATTGTTAAATAAAAATGTTTTACCATTTCACTTTTTTGAAACTATAAATCCAAGGGGAGATAACTGGCATTAGATGGTAGAATTATCATTCGGCAACTTAACATACAATCAGATGGTATATGACTGTACCCTCCACAATTCACGAAAACTGAATTTTTAGTGAGTGCAGATAATCCACGAAAAAATATATGATAAGGAGAGATGATGTATTGTTTTCAAGTCGGAAACATTTACTGATTATTAGTCATATCATAACATATCAATTTTGGTTTTGCCATATTTGTAACTCATATTTGATATTAAACATTATCAGACATACGTACATGTATATGAGTTGCACCTAAGGTAGAATACCCGTAATGTCGTCGCCATTTTGAGGTTCATAAAACATCGTTTTTTTCGAGCGGCCTCGTTACGTATCCGAACCTATTCGATCGCCGAAACTTTTCGATCGCCCCCGAATAATAACGACGTCATGCGAATTTCATTATGGGTTGACTCCCTTAAATCGTTATTTTATTAGGGTACAACCATTACAGTTGCGGAACCTTAAATATCATGATTGCTCATTTCGAAGGTCTAGGTACATATTTTTTGTAAAAGTCCCTGCTTTTCTTCCAATTCCAATAATTACAAATTTTCATAAGCTGTAGTTACGAAGTTCGGATTAAAATCGCCGATATGATTGTTACTTGATAAGCAAGTTCAAAGATTTTTGTCTACATTAAAAACACCATAGCTTGAGTTATACGTCTGATTTTTTGCAATCTATTTCTACTGTGGCACTCCGTCTGGATTTATTACTTTCGGAAACATATCATTTTACGTGAACTTGCAAAATTACATGCAATAAATCATATCCCCCGTAATGGCATTTTCTGTCAAATAACATTGGGGTTATCGAGCATATAGGCTTTTCCTATAGCGAAATATCATTTAGCTACCGTAACATCGGCATGGAGCAATACGTTTTGTCGTTTTACGGTTTGAATAACCAGTGAATGGATACTTTCGTCTATCAAGCACGTATAAGTTAACCCTTTCCTCCCAAAAGACATGGTTTTGATGTCCCTAATAGAAAATGCATTGGAAAACATTGAAGCAAAAGAAGAAAATGCTGATAACCAGCATTTTCTCCTTTTACTCAATATTTTCTAGGGTATATTGTACTCAAATCTTGTGCTATAAACAACAGCTTTTTAATTAGAATATGCCAAATTCTTGTCGTTTGGGAAATAGTGAGATATGGTTATGATAAAACTGGGATCTGTTAGGACTTGGTCCTCAAAAGTGTACACATAATTAATATAAGATCTGAGCAAGGATCTGGAAAAAAGGGCCTTTAATTAAGTACAACATTGATCCACATAGGCCTGTGTATACAAACAGTCCGATCAAGATCAATGTTGTTCTATAATAGATTCCTCATGACCAGTAGCCGCTCTTGCATGCAGTATAAGACAAGACCAGACTGCAGTTATGGAAACCTCATCTATAAATATCGAAGTAAATAATGCTATAGAGGACCAGTTTCCAGACCATAGACCTACATTTAATTATATTGTAAAGCAAGTCTGTACGAGCTTTGTACTTGTTTGGATCTTTGGAACTTTCTAAATTCTACTTAATGAATTTTGAGTGACGTTTTTAATTCTTTACAACAGTTACTTTCCATATGTGTTCTTTATGCGTTAAATTGTATTGAAAGGGCCTGACACATTAACAGTTTAGGTAACAAACATTTCGTTTAATAATAAACAATAATAAAATTGGACAGTACAGTATCATAATTGAACCGGGATCTGGAAAATATCCATTGTAGCATTTGAGGCAGCCATATTTCATGATCAACCAGTGACTAATTGGAGACTGACAGAGACTCATGATACTATTTTTACGGTTGCTGCATATCATGAAGATGCTATTCGAGAACAACATGGTCCCTGATCAGACTGCGTGTATACGCAGGCTGATCAGGAACCATGTTGAGCTCAAAAACCTTAAGTGTTCGGCCTTCTTCTTGGACCAATGAAATTGAAGTACATTTTAAAATTTCGCCGCTATATTTCTCATAAACTCTCTACCGGTTAGTTTATGTGGCGTCTATACATAGCCACGCCCCGTCTCCAATGAACCGCTAGTGAACACTAAGTCAGATAGAGTATGTATAGTAGATTCTATGCGATATAAACGTTCAATGGGCTGCGCCAATTTGTATGTTTATTTCGCGTAGAATCTACTTCACAGCCTCTATCTAATACACAGATGACATTTTTCCAGATCCTGGCTCAATTATTGTCAAACATACCTATGTTCCGGTACACCGAGAATAAATACATGAATGACCAACAGAGCAGACAGTGTAACACCAGGAAAACATAACAGGATGTACGTCCTCTTCTGAAACGGTCCGAACTCCCCGATTGTCTTTAATATATCGTCAAATGTTGTCATTATGTTTTCTTTAACTTTGATTTATAATTTCACCAGATTTCTTGCAATATATTTCTGAATAACTAGTTCAAATAATAAAGTTTTTTTTATATTTCTAAACTGTAATTTAATTCATTTTCTACTGCTTTCTACTGTATTGCAATACTTTATGCAAACTTAGAAAATTGAATGCATTGTAAAAAGCCGCCATCACCAAATTAAATTATCTACAATGTTTACTATTACATTGTTTAAACAATACTATTAAAGTCATGTAATAAATATTCAACCCGTTCCTTAACATTAAATTTACAGCATAGTCCAAATTCAAAAATGGAGTTGACGAGAAAATAATCGTTTATTGAATATATTACAGTGTGGAAAGCAATAATAGAAATGAGGAAAATGCTTGTCATCAGCATTTACTTTATATTTTCTCTCGATTGAGAGATCTCTCTAGTTGACACGAAAACTATCCGTGGTCTGTGTGGGAAAGGATTTACTTGATAAGAACCTAGGTTTGATGAATATAAAATTAGGTTAAAACAAGAGCCTTTACTAAGGACCAGGGCCCCGTTTTACTAACGAACGTACGATTATTTTTTGCGTAATTACTTGTAACAACAAACCTGATTGGCCTAATCAAATTCTTCGTGCAATCAGATGCCTTGCTACACAGTTTAAACAAAAATATGATCGTAAGTTCGTTAGTAAAACGGGGCCCTGACTCGCTCGTATCAGATGTTGCTGCTTGTTTAAAAAATATATTTGCACGATTTTACAAGAATTTCCGTTTCAAAAACACTGAAAATGTGTATGGAAGTTCGAAGTAAACGTAATTAGATATCTAGTAGGCAGGAAAAAATATTCATCTACACAGAGAAATACTAGAGAGCATAAAACGTGTAAATAATGGTATAAATTTAATTTATAGCTAGATCTCCTGAATTCCGATCAGTTATTATACAGATAAAGAATGGTTGAATTTTACTTTCCATTCAAGAAAAAAATTTAATATACTAGTATAAAATTTACTACACCATCATCGTAATATGTGGGGCAACAGATAGTAGGGAGTAAGGGCATTCTAAATTTGAAATTTCAATTCCATACCCTGTGTTGTAGATACTCATTTGAAATGTCTCTTCGAGACGATTCCAATGGGCATCATCAACATTGGATTTGATGAAAAATAAATGATCGCATTTTGAAAAGCCATTATACCCTCTTACCTGTAGCCGCGATACGTGTAATTACGGTAGCATTGTAACAAGATCAGTCTGTGCTCAAGAGCAGTCTGAACGGGATCCATATTTCTCTCTTATGGTTGCGAAAGGTAATGAAGAGGCTAATAGAGAATAAAATTGGTCTTGTACAGACTGCGTGTATTAGCAAGGTGATCGGGAACCATGTACTTCTCACATGACTCAACCCATTACCACACAGTGACTTCCCACAAGATAATGGCTTTAGATACCATTTCGGGAAAAGAAGAAATTGCTTGTGTAGGCAATTTCTTCATTTCCAACATTGATTTCTGCAAAAAAAAAAATCTTAACTTAAAATCGTCAACTTCTTTGAATTTGGACCAGTCCAAAAACTGTCGTCTGATAATGGGTAAAGTATAGGGTGTCCTAAAAGTAAGGTAACACTTACAAAGCGTAATAGCTCTGCTATTTCTCAGCCGATTTCATTCGGAAAACTATCATTATATGCGGAATTCAATGAAATTATCTTTGCAATTTACTTCAACGATATGCATATATCAAAATGGCGTCATTTTTGACGTCATCTGTTTCACTTTCAAAATGACGTCACGGCCTACCTTCTCACAGCGTATATAGGCAGTAAAGCTTATCATTAATCAAAATCTCCCATAAATGTGCAAAGAAAGTTACAATATTAATTTAAAACAGAAGATCCACATAGAAAAATAGAAAAGAACTAACCTACTCAATATTACCTAAATTTGAACGATCTCGGTCAGATTCTGATGACTATAGAAGCAAAAGATCGGAAACATCCCGCAGTGCAGAAAATATCTCCGCTTTGAATCAGACTGTAAATGGAAGTCCAGGAAAGTCGACTAGAAAATTTTTGTCTGGACAAGATTCGTTTAAATCATTAATACAGTGAATTTTGACATTTTATTTGAAACTTCTCCATACAATATTAAAATCATGAAATCAAAGTCGTAGGGAGATCAAGTCAAATGCTTAGACTTTCTTCGGTGGACACATGTCGGATTTTGAATTCATTGATCAACTTTCTGTGGAGAGACTTATGGTGTAGTTCCCAAATTAAGAACATGCCTTTTGTTACAATATTGCTATCAAACATTCAAAGATAATGTAGGAACAGTGCTGTGGACACATGTGAGACAGTTATTGAAAACTTTAAATAGCACAAGAATAAATTAATCAAGTAAAGCGATAGAAAGGACGTTATCTAGAGGACGCCATTTACTTTCAAAATGACGTCATTGATAAAATAGGGTGTGTTCTATTTATCATGCATAATATATAAAAATGACATGATATTTTGATGAAAGTTCTTTTATTTGTTTCTACACATAACCTTCTGTTATGTCATCGATATTGGGAAAATGCAATTGATATAATACATGTAGCCGAGATGTATAAGGTTTTAAGTGTTACCTTACTTTTGGGACACCCTGTACATTGTTCCAGATATCAGCTTATAGTTCTTAGACTTGCTACATATTACAATACAAGTCGGACATAAATTTTCCGTTTTCAACAATGAAATGTCGCATTAATAGAGAATGCATTGTAAGCCGACTAGACGTCTATTACACACAAGAATGTAACCCTACAACATTTACCCACACATTTTAAAGCAAGAAGAGTTTGGACAATTACCATTTCCGTATTTTTAGGTCACCTGACCGAAGGTCATGGTGACCTATTGCGACCGTGTTTCGTCCGTCGTCGTCCGTCGTGCGTCGTGCGTCGTGCGTTAACTTTTAACATTTTCGACTTCTTCTTGAGAACCATTGGACGGATTACAACCAAACTTGGCAGGGAGCATCCCCATGGGAAGCCGCTTCAGATTTGTACAAATCATGGAGTTATCTCCCTTTGGGGCCCCATAAAGGGCCAAAAATGGGTTAAATAGGGTACATCTTAAAAAATCTTCTTCTCATGAACCGGCTGTTGGATTTGATTTACATTTGGTATTTAGAGTCTTCAGGGCAAGGACAACAAAGTTTGTACAAGAGAAAAAAATCTGCCCAGAAATGGCCGTGCTGGGGATGGCGGATGGGAGGGGGGTCGCGTTATTAGTTAACTTAACATTTTCGACTTCTTCTTGAGAACCATTGGACGGATTACAACCAAACTTGGCAGGGAGCATCCCCATGGGAAGCCGCTTCAGATTTGTACGAATCATGGAGTTATCTCCCTTTTGGGCCCCATAAGGGGCCAAAAAGGGGTTAAATAGGGTACATCTTAAAAAATCTTCTTCTCATAAACCAGCTGTTGGATTTGATTCACATTTGGTATTTAGAGTCTTTAGGGCATGGACAACAAAGTTTGTACAAGAGAAAAAAATCCGTCCAGAAATGGCCGTGCTGGGGATGGGGGATGGGAGGGGGGTTGCGGTATTAGTTAACTTAACATTTTCGACTTCTTATTAAGAACCATTGGTTGGATTTCAACCAAACTTGGCAGAAAGCATCCTAATAGGAAGCTGCTTCAGACTTTGTACAAATCATGGAGTTATCTCCCTTTGGGGTCCCATAAAGGGCCAAAAAGGGGGTAAATTGGGTACATCTTAAAATATCTTCTACTCATGAACCGGCTGTTGCATTGGATACACATTTGGAAGTTAAAGTCTTTAGGGCAAGGACTACAAAATTTGTACAAGAGAAAAAAACTCGTCAATAAATGGCCTTGCTGTGGATGGGGGATGGGAGGGGTTCGCGTTATTACTTAACTTTGAACATTTTCTTCTTCTTTTTGAGAACCATTGGACAGATTTCTACCAGACTTGGCAGGAAGCATTCCAATGGGAAGCCGCTTCAGATTTTTACAAATCATGGAGTTATCTCCCTTTGGGGCCCCAAAAGGTGCCAAAAGGGGGTAAATAGGGTACATATTAAGAAATGTTCTATTGTTGGATTGAATTCACATTTTGGTATTTGAGTCTTTAAATAAGTTTGTACAAGAGAAAAAAAGACTGTCAAGAAATGGTGGTGCTGGGGGGTTGCGCTTTTTGTTAACTTAACATTTTCCTTAAATGTTTCTGCTCATTTGATTCAGGTGACCGATAAGGCCCTCTGGGCCTCTTGTCTCTCAATGATTTAGAACTTTCTTGAAATTATCAAAACGCACCAAGAAAGGCAATTATTGCATACAGATATCTACCGTGGTAAGAAATAGTACGAAGTTTTAGGAATTTTAAAATTTACATAATTGAATTATTATTATAAGGCCTTGTTTGTGAAAAAGTTAAGCTACTATGGAAGTCAAATACAGATAATGGGAGTATAACAATTGTCAATCGTTATCTCAACATCGGATATGTCGAATTCCTGTCTTACTCGAAGTGAAAATCCGATCCAGTTCTCATCAATGTATATCACGGCCACCAATCCCTCTCATTCATTGCAAAATGCTATGAGCGAAATCTCAGAAGAGGGACTTCCGGCTATGAAGAAACGGGACCCATTTTGAGTAAGTAAACACACGTTGTTACTTTAAATCGGTTATTTTGCTACTTATGGGTTGAATCTCAAAAATCGCGGAATGCTATTCGATGGGGTAATGAATGATTTGTTATATTGCCAAAGCCCTTTGTTCTAGCTTGCAGAGTAAACTAGCTATTACTTTCGAAGTGAGTGCACACACTTATGTTTACAAACCAAACGACACATAAACAACACATAAACGACTCCTACGGCGCTATCATATGCATTTTTCGAATGACACATGTTCAGTTTACTATTTTATGGTCTCTTTTAGTATTCCGCACGTACGATTTTGAAAACCTTTGTTTATTTATGAGAAAAACAAGTACGCAATGAAGAAGAGCAGTTAGCTATGAAGAAGCGAGAGTAGCTATGAATAAGAGGGAGCAAGCTATGAAGAAGCGCGGACTTCATAATTCTTTCTTGGCACTCAAATATACTGAATGGTTATGCGTTTAGGAAGAATTGAAGACAGAAATTCCAATATTTTTTACAAATTTCCATTTGAAAAATCAAATTCTAGACGATAGAACGATATTTATTGTTATGCAGCTTAAACATGTATTTAATGCCGACCGGTAACTTACAGGCGCGTAGGACTGGAAACATTTTTAATGGGGGAGGGGGGCTAAAGCCCTTGTTCTGGCTATTGTCGGAATTTTGGAGGAACTGAATTGGATTTTCCCAAAAATTTTCAGTGCAAAATAATGACAATTCAGTATTTTGGGTTGGGGGTCTTAGCCCCTCCATGCCCCCACTTGTTACTACGGGCCTGACTTATCATCACGTGGAAATGCATTTTAGAACATACATGAGAATTGTTACCTAAAATAGTAACAAATCGACATTATCAAAACGAGGCTCCCAAAACATGCGGAGAAAACAATGACGTCGCACGTGCATTCAATCAATATACAGCAGTAAAGCGCACGTGCATTCAATATACAGTAATAAAGCGAAGTTTTAAGTGGAACAAAAATGATAGAATTGAATGAATTCGTTAATAGCCGGTAAGATGGTTATACGGTCAACCGTTCCCCGTTTAAAAATTTCGACTTTTGCCTCTAAGGACGACTTCCGGAGGCTGTCGTATGTGTGTGTGTGGGGGGGGGTCTTAGAGGAAATAACCTAATTCTGACCAACTTTCAGATTGATCGGACAAAAATGTGGCATCTAGAGTGCATACAAGAAAAAAATAACCGACGGACGCATGACGGACACAACGCAATGACAAAAGCTCGACTGGCCGCTAAAAATATGTAAATAAGACCTGTTTTCTTTCAAAATACATGCAATGTATCTTGCGTAGGCTTAAAATTATTAAAATGTTAGGGTTCTTATACGGTTTGCCAAGTTTTGCCTAAATAGTTTACAATACATTGGCGTCCGCATGTGCAGGCCTATGTTATTTACATAATTATATTATCATTCCAAATATAACCACATTGTATACTGAAAAGTCTTGAAGTAGGCTAATTTGGAAATTAGATTGATCTTACAATCCCAAATGTGAAATAGTATTAACAATAAATTCGTATCACTTTCCGAGCGAAAATTATAGCGAAAAGGCAAAATTAAGTCAAAACCCGACGCTTTGAATATCCGAGCTCTTATTCATAGCTTATTATATCTTCTTCATAGCTGACCTCTCTTCTTCATAGCTGATCTCTCTTCTTCATAGCGTATTACTATTTTTGCTTTTTCTCTCTATCAGAAAATCAGTCTTTGGATTTTAATGGATATATATATAAGATAAAGCATTCAAAGCTTATGGGACCTATATAGAAGGGAATTATAGTAGTATTTAAACCATAATTTTTCGATCAATTTTGACACATCTTCAAAACACAGCACTGTGATCGCATGACAAAGCAGTTTGAAGCGAACACGGTGAGACCATGCCGAGGAGACATACTCCAAAAGAAATTTAAATACACTCACCATCGAATAGCATTCCCCGATTTTTGAGAATTAGCCAAAAACTGGCAAAATCACCGATTTAAAGAAACAACGTGTGTTTACATTCACAAAATGGGTCCCGTTTCTTCATAGCCGGAAGTCCCTCTTCTGAGATTTCGCTCATAGCATTTTGCAATGAATGAGAGGGATTGGTGGCCGTGTATATCAACCAGTTGAAGTCATCGTTTTATCAGTATTGTTCATAATACATACGTCACACAACACTTTGCAACACAAAGAAGCTGGCCGCCGAAGCTGCCGCCTCAGTATTGTTCGTAATTCATATGCCACACAAAACTTTAAAACAAGAAAAAATAAGCTTGCCACAATGTATAAACAAAAAGTTCGTTGTAAGCCGTGCCGATTGATTGTGTCCTCATCGATGTCCTCTGAGCGCGCGTCTGAAATACAGTATCCCGAGAGTCCGAGTTGGGAAGTGATGGCAACGAAGTCCGAGTTGAGATGCGGTGTCAACAAAGTCGATGTTGGGATGCGCTTGCAACAAAGTCTCCCATGGTGATCTGAAAAAAAAGAAGCTAGATAACAGTATCCGAGTTCAACAGTTAATTTTCTGTGCCGGGAGGGTGGGTGGTTAATAAGTTTTTGATGAAAAATTGGAACTCACATGGCTGTGCGCAGAATGTAAAGCGGTGATGGGTTCAATATGCAAGTCATCATGAAAAATACCATGTCCACTCCCCTCTCTGGCACAGGATAAGAAATACACATTCCCGCAATAACACGTTGCTATCTTAAATGGATAGCCGAACTTATTGCGGAGAATGTATGGGCAAGAACGTTTGGCTCTGAAACAATTGATTGATTGATTGATTGATTGATTGAGGTTTTACATCCTTTCTAGCAGTTGATATCACATTGAGCCGAGGACCAGGTTAAGGTCTCAACCTCAGGCAAAAATTCTCATACGAAGGTTGAAAGTCTTATCCGAGGGGTTAAGGTCTCATCCGAAGGTTTGACGTCTCATCCGAACCATTAATTCTAGCATTGCTCTTTTTGGACAATGCCGACAGACTGAAGGACACACAGGATTGCGATTATCTATGTATACTTCCAGGTGAGGTTTGCAAGAAGTGTATGAAAACGAGACTGATTACGAGTATTGCCCTTTATTGGCTACGGCTTGTCAATACAAAAATACAAACACTAATTGTAATACAAGCAAATTCATATCATGCAAACAAATACAAATGGGCTGCCCAAAATGGCTAGCCCCAAAAAAGCCCCACTTGGGCTACAAATACATATCATACAATCAAACACAAATGGGCTGCCCAAAATGTCAATGGCTAGCCCCAAAAGCCCCAATTGGGCTACAAATCATAACAGATATGTGCAGCCAATCCTGGTGAAGGTAGAGGCTTGAGACTAAAATTGATACCATTGCTAGTTGAAGTCATCGTTTTATCAGTATTGTTCATAATTCATATGTCACACAACACTTTGCAACACAAAGAAGCTGGTCGCCATACGACGAGGCAACCCAGACTTTCTGGGTTACCAAAGTCGCCGCCACCAAGAGGGGGCACCAGCTTCTCAAGCCATAGCCAGGGCTAATGGGTCATAATTGATTGTCGCAAACTTATTGCTACCTTACAAGCTTAGATGGTTAAAACAAAAGGCAAACAGATCATTAAACTGTTTACATAAATCAGCAAAATTTAACAATTTGTCAAATGAAATGTAATTGGGGGTCGTTTTAGACTAATGACCGCAACCAGTTAAGGTTTACAGGCCAAAAAAAAAAAATTACCACCCTCTAGCCATACAAAATGCACCACACCACACACACTTAAACACTTCAAATACATTGATTCTGCATGCCGGGTTTCAAGATTACGCTTCAAGAAGAAAATAATTCACGGATACCATTTTACTCCATATATCCATATGCAAGGGAGATAATGTTGAACATTTTATCAAGTATACCCGTAAGTATGCATTAATTCGAAATTCTTAACCGCCCAAAATGCACATGCCCGTACCTGGAATGGAAATGCAAAACAGTTCAGGAACCAATGGCACACCTGAAATGTCGCATCTGGGCCCTTGGTGCCAATGAGGGGTTGGATACCTTAATACTTAATGAGATGCTTCTTGATAGGATGTTGTTTGACAATTTCAATTCATCTCAATGAATCAAACATTCCTTGGAAATCGACCCATGTGAGGAAGAATTCGAGAAAGTAAAAATTTGGAGGTGTTTCAACAATTATTATTGAGCAACAAGCCAGTGCGCATGATGTTGGGAGGGGGTTAACCAAAGTAACTGTTTCCACAAGGCAAAAATCACAGGAATTTGTTCCAAGGAAGATGTTGTATTAGTTATTTTCTTTAATCATTAATGTTGTCCAGAGTGAGCATAACATTGCAATCAAAACAATATTTATGGTAACTAAAGTCCTGGGTTTGGTTCATCAAGCTGGTGTAGGCCTTGACAAGAGCTGTAACAAGGGAACTTAACTGGTATAAAATACTGAACACAGTTCGCAGATCTGAATTCCATAAGGTGTTTGTTAGTATGGGATAGCAATCATGAGAACATTGCCATTGAGATAGAAGGTATGACAAGGGTTTAAATGCTGATTCTGCAGATAGGCTGTTGACTTGCTCATCCCTTCTGTGCCAAACTGTTTGTCCTCTCTTAAGATAGTATTCAGCAAGAGCCAAACTTATAATCTATGTTTATTTATTCATTTTATTGATTTTAATCATTTACTCGCTTTTCAAGTCGAGCAACATCACCCTTTTTTCAATGATTATTATAAACAATTTGATTGTGTTGATATTTGTTGTTGGTGTAGTCGGTGTTTTATTCTTGTTATCATTTCTGTAATGATAATCTTGATTTCTTGGTCACCATGATAGTAATCACTGTCACCATCATCATATTTTTTTGTCTTTTTGTCTTTTGTCTTGAAATATTATAGCTAATACTGTATTACTATTATTATCATTATTATTATTATTATTATTATTATTATAATTATTATTATTATTATTATTATTATTATTATTATTATTATTATTATTATTATTATTATTATTATTATTATTATTATTATTATTATTATTATTATCATTATTATTATTATTATTATCATTATTATTATTATTATCATAATCAGTATTATCATTAATAATGCTTTTGGAAACTATTTGAGATTGAAAGTGAACACTAAGTGAACACTCGGACCATGGTAAGGGTTACGTCACCTTGAAGTTTTAACAGACTGTAAACCAGAGTGCCAACTGACTTTCTCCCGCTTTAATTACAATGTAGGTTTATGTACCTCTTCGAGGCTACAGTTGCCAGTAACAAAAATTAAATTGGTGGTAGAAAAAAAATGCTACACAAAATTTTGAGGAGTTACAGATTTTGTGGCTTGTTGGTGTGACATTTGCCATGACCAATGAAATCTTCGGAAATAATCTAGTCAGACTGCTTTAATTAAGGTTTACCGACCCTAAAAAATACCACTCTCCAGCCATGCGAAATGCATCACATTGCACAAACTTGTAAAAACTACACCAACAACAATATAACATTGTTGTAACATGTGAATACAAAGAATATCCATCTAAAAACGTGTTTTCAGAGCCCATATCTCCGAAATTGCTACATGCATGTTATAAAGGTTACGAAGACTGGAAAAACGTGGTCTTCTTATAAACCCGATGTTACAATGTTACAGCAATTTCGGAGATATGGGCTCTGAAAACACGTTTTTTAGACGGATATTCTTTGTATTCACATGTTACAACAATGTTATATAGTTGTTACATGCATGTTATAAAGGTTACGAAGACTGGAAAAACGTGGTCTTCTTATAAACCCGATGTTACAATGTTACAGCAATTTCGGGGATATGGGCTCTGAAAACACGTTTTTTAAATGGATATTCCTTGTATTCACATGTTACAACAATGTTATATAGTTGTTACATGCATGTTATAAAGCTTACGAAGACTGGAAAAACGTGGTCTTCTTATAAACCCGATGTTACAATGTTACAGCAAATTCGGGGATATGGGCTCTGAAAACACTTCTTTTCAAATGGATATTCTTTGTATTCACATGTTACAACAATGTTATATAGTTGTTACATGCATGTTATAAAGGTTACGAAGACTGGAAAAACGTGGTCTTCTTATAAACCCGATGTTACAATGTTACAGCAATTTCGGGGATATGGGCTCTGAAAACACGTTTTTTTAAAATGAATATTCTTTGTATTCACATGTTACAACAATGTTATATAGTTGTTACATGCATTTTACAAAGGTTACGAAGACTTGAAAAACGTGGTCTTCATATAAACCCGATGTTACAATGTTACAGCAATTTCGGGGATATGGGCTCTGAAAACACGTTTTTTCAAATGAATATTCTTTGTACATACTCGTTACAACAATGTTATATAGTTGTTACATGCATGTTACAAAGGTTACGAAGACTTGAAAAACGTGGTCTTCATTTAAACCCGATGTTACAATGTTACAGCAATTTCGGGGACATGGGCTCTGAAAACACGTTTTTTCAAATGAATATTCCTTGTACATACTCGTTACAACAATGTTATATAGTTGTTACATGCATGTTACAAAGGTTACGAAGACTTGAAAAACGTGGTCTTCTTATAAACCCGATGTTACAATGTTACAGCAATTTCGGGGATATGGGCTCTGAAAACACGTTTTTTTCAAATGAATATTCTTTGTACATACTTGTTACAACAATGATATATAGTTGTTACATGCATGTTACAAAGGTTACGAAGACTTGAAAAACGTGGTCTATTTAGAAACCCGATGTTACAATGTTACAGCAATTTCGAGGATATGGGCTCTGAAAACACGTTTTTCAAATGAATATTCTTTGTACATACATGTTACAACAATGATAAATAGTTGTTACATGCATGTTACAAAGGTTACAAAGACTTGAAAAACGTGGTCTATTTAGAAACCCGATGTTACAATGTTACAGCAATTTCGGGGATATGGGCTCTGAAAACACGTTTTTTCATATGAATATTCTTTGTACATACTTGTTACAACAATGTTATATAGTTGTTACATGCATGTTACAAAGGTTACGAAGACTTGAAAAACGTGGTCTTCTTATAAACCCGATGTTACAATGTTACAGCAATTTCGAGGATATGGGCTCTGAAAACACGTTTTTTTCAAATAAATATTCTTTGTACATACATGTTACAACAATGATATATAGTTGTTACATGCATGTTACAAAGGTTACGAAGACTTGAAAAACGTGGTCTATTTAGAAACCCGATGTTACAATGTTACAGCAATTTCGGGGATATGGGCTCTGAAAACACGTTTTTTCAAATGAATATTCTTTGTACATACTCGTTACAACAATGTTATATAGTTGTTACATGCATGATACATAGGTTACGAAGACTTGAAAAACGTGGTCTTCTTATAAACCCGATGTTACAATGTTACAGCAATTTCGGGGATATGGGCTCTGAAAACACGTTTTTTTTAAATGAATATTCTTTGCATTCACATGTTACAACAATGTTATATAGTTGTTACATGCATTTTACAAAGGTTACGAAGACTTGAAAAACGTGGTCTTCATATAAACCCGATGTTACAATGTTACAGCAATTTCGGGGATATGGGCTCTGAAAACACGTTTTTTCAAATGAATATTCTTTGTACATACTTGTTACAACAATGTTATATAGTTGTTACATGCATTTTACAAAGGTTACGAAGACTTGAAAAACGTGGTCTTCATATAAACCCGATGTTACAATGTTACAGCAATTCCTGGGATATGGGCTCTGAAAACACGTTTTTCAAATGAATATTCTTTGTACATACTTGTTACAACAATGATAAATAGTTGTTACATGCATGTTACAAAGGTTACGAAGACTTGAAAAACGTGGTCTATTTAGAAACCCGATGTTACAATGTTACAGCAATTTCGGGGATATGGGCTCTGAAAACACGTTTTTTCATATGAATATTCTTTGTACATACTTGTTACAACAATGTTATATAGGTGTTACATGCATGTTATAAAGGTTACGAAGACTTGAAAAATGTGGTCTTCATATAAACCCGATGTTACAATGTTACAGCAATTTCGAGGATATGGGCTCTGAAAACACGTTTTTTTTCAAATGAATATTCTTTGTACATACTTGTTACAACAATGTTATATAGTTGTTACATGCATGTTATAAAGGTTAAGAAGACTTGAAAAACGTGGTCTATTTATAAACCCGATGTTACAATGTTACAGCAATTTCGAGGATATGGGCTCTGAAAACACGTTTTTTTCAAATGAATATTCTTTGTATTCACATGTTACAACAATGTTATATAGTTGTTACATGCATTTTACAAAGGTTACGAAGACTTGAAAAACGTGGTCTTCATATAAACCCGATGTTACAATGTTACAGCAATTTCGGGGATATGGGCTCTGAAAACACGTTTTTTCAAATGAATATTCTTTGTACATACTCGTTACAACAATGTTATATAGTTGTTACATGCATGTTACAAAGGTTACGAAGACTTGAAAAACATGGTCTATTTAGAAACCCGATGTTACAATGTTACAGCAATTTTGAGGATATGGGCTCTGAAAACACGTTTTTTCAAATGAATATTCTTTGTACATACTTGTTACAACAATGTTATATAGTTGTTACATGCATGTTATAAAGGTTACGAAGACTTGAAAAACGTGGTCTTCTTATAAACCCGATGTTACAATGTTACAGCAATTTCGGGGATATGGACTCTGAACGCACGTTTTTTAAATGAATATTCTTTGTACATACTTGTTACAACAATGTTATATAGTTGTTACATGTATGTTATAAAGGTTACGAAGACTTGAAAAACGTGGTCTATTTAGAAACCCGATGTTACAATGTTACAGCAATTTCGAGGATATGGGCTCTGAAAACACGTTTTTTTTAAAATGAATATTCTTTGTACATACTTGTTACAACGATGTTATATAGTTGTTACATGCATGTTATAAAGGTTACGAAGACTTGAAAAACGTGGTCTATTTAGAAACCCGATGTTGAAAAAGATATAGAATGGGATCATTGTGAAATTCATGTTACAGTTGTTACTTGGTGTATTGACTGTAACAAATGAATACCCATTCCGATTTCTGCGCCAATTTTGAGCCCTAATTCTCAAAATTTGGCAATTATTAACTTGAATAAAACTGGTAGGCTTAAATTCTGGCCATTTCCGTAACATGTTAACGATCGTGTCAGCTAGGTATTTTGCGTTGACTGCACATGGATCTCTTTCTCTTAATATGCTTCGCCCAGGGTGGGTTTTGAACCAGCGATCTTCATGTCACGGAATGTACGGGTCAGGCGCTCTAGTCTACCAACTGAACTGAGATATCGCAGCAAAACAATCTATTGTGTGTGTTTTGGAAATTCAGGACAGGAAATTGTCCCCCTACAGCAGCTGGTTTGAGAACCCCAGCAGGCCTGCATTGTTTCTGCATGTAATAAGCTTATAGAGGTTTTTGTGTGCGAAAATGCAAATATTTGTTTTCTTGTTTTTTTTATTATTATTATTATCATCATCATCATCATCATCATCATCTTCATTATTATTATTATTATTATTATTATTATTATTATTATTATTATTATTATTATTATTATTATTATTATTATTATTATTATTATTATTATGCTGTCTGATGATTGTTTTGTCACACATTTGGTAAGTGTTGTTCGTTCGAGGCCACCCAAAAAAATACGTGTTAATTTAAAATAAATGGAATTTTAACTAACTATTGTTTACACGGTAGCTGAAACATACACTGACGGAAGCAGAAGGAGTTCAAAGGGATGTTTTAATATTACACTTATTCCTCAAGCATACACAAGTTTAAACTGAACTTACTTTAATCAAACCCCTTCAAGGGGGAAAAAACAACAACAACAAAAACAAACCCCCTACAAGAAAATTTACGGATCCACTTTTGTACACATAAAAGTGAATAAAATGTGTTTGTTCTTACATGTAATACTGGATATACAATACCTGAAATACTGCCGTTCTCTTAGTCTATTTGCAATTTTGTCAGTATGCTTACATGTTTACCCTTACCTAATTTACAAAATTCTATTAATTGTGTTTCAGTGCACAGGGGAAGCATAATCCTGGATGCCCAAATCAATTTCATGAGTACTTTTGTTCAAACATGAGCTGTAAGTTGTAACCATCTGGTTTGGTCTTTTCCTGGGAATTTTTCTACACCGACCGGGGTACGTGGTTACATGAAAAACATGAAAAGAGTTCATAGAAATACAAACAACAAAGATCCAAAGGAGAACCGAGACAAAACAGCAACGTCAAAATTTATTATCGTACCCCACCCACTCGTTATGCATGGTGCTGACGAATTGAGAGACCAGTATCTACCACATACATGCCATTTTGAAAAGCAGATTTGAACGTTAGTCATAGACGAGACGGTAACAGAAGAATGGTGCCTTAAATACAGCTGTTTTGTAAAATTTTAATAAGTTTTTGATGAAAAATTGGAACTCACATGGCTGTGCGCAGAATGTATTTGCGGTGATGGTTTCAATATGTAAGTCATCATGAAAAATACCGTGTCCACTCCCCTCTCTGGCACAGGATAAGAAATACACATTCCCGCAATAACACGTTGCTATCTTTAATGGATAGCCGAACTTATTATGAAATGAATAAAGTCATTACAATATAGGAGGAAAACGAAAGGTATTAATCTGTTTTCCCTCCTATACTTTAATAATGAACGAACTTGGTCAGCACCAAAACAACAACAACAACAACAACAACAACAACAACAACAACAACAACCACCACCCACAGGGTTACGCCTTTTGACTCCCGAAAGGATAAAGCATTTGAAATAGCATTGTGGAAAATGAAGAAATTGCTTGTGACAAGCAATTTCTTCATTTCCCACAGTGTTCTTTTGACACAGAAAGACCACAAAAAGTAGAATTTTATTCACTTGAAATTATTGTATGAAATATACTTGGATTTGGTCTAGTCTGGTCTGGTGATGGGATAATACATTTTCAATCGAAGCCGAACAAAGATCGGATGAGATGAACTAGAGACAGCTGGATGTGATATGACATCCCTTACTACTCCACTCCGACACAACGAGATTGAACTATAAACTGTAACAAAATCGTCTGTCTCTGTTGCAGGTCGTCTGCCTGATCCAATTTACTAGAAAATAGTCTGGTCCTAAATGGGCGACGTCGTAAATGTTTTATGTCTATTTAATTCCTAGACAATTAGGTTATACCTCACTTCCGTACATTAAAGAGTATTCTCCATGCAAATCTTACGTTTAGTTTGTGGTTTTCGTCGTCGAGAAATAGAGCGTCGGCTCTGCGATCAAGAGGTTCAGAATTTGATCCCCGTTCTAAAATGCTGTAAGGGCATTTTCCCAGATCCCGACTGATCTTGATATTCAACAGTGGTTAGTTAATTGATCATGTCCTTCATAGCAAAATAATTATGCAAGTAAATACGACAGCGATGAAAAATGAAATTGGCAGACGGACATACCATATCACTTTCATATGCCTGTGATACATGTTTCCTGCCACATCTATTGCTTTCAAAGTTTGCACATGCTTCTCTGACTTAATTCAAAGGAATATCTTCTCTTTCCGGACTTAGAAATTCTTGATTTAGTTTTAGCGTACAAATTCCATATATCTGTGATAACCCTTTTCTGCTATAGCTATTGCCTTTTTAACTTTACACAATGCTTCAGCGACCATAACTTCAGCCTATAGGCAAAGATTCATTACTCTGACAATAAATTTAGTAAACTTTTAACCTTTTTATACGCCCGAAGGGTCGTATCATGTTATGGCCCCGGTCGTCCGTCTGTTCGTCCGTTAGCAGTTTCTTGTGTGGAAAACTCCTCCTACAGTTTTGATCCGAATTTGATCAAACTTGCCACAATGAATCTCCATGGTGTTTAGTTGTACACACTGCTTACGGAATTCAGATAACTCTTTTCGTTCTTGAATTTTGAAATATGCCCATTTTACTGACAGCCCCCTCTCGGGCGTATATGCGCCGCTCTGCGAAGCTCTTGTTTGACTATCCAACGCTTAACTGTCGCGCTTGACTGTCTTACGACATCCCTTCTTTATCTTTTGTACTTTACGCCACCTTGATAAAAATGCTAAATTATATTTAATTATTTAGCTATACATCTTTTTGGCATCTATCGCAAGAAACTATTTATGTCTTTTACAAAGTATGTCTGCTCATAAATTGACGAGGAAATCAATGTCTGATTTCTATCTTGAATTCTGGAATGAGGCCTTGTATACTTTGGAATTTGTAGATATAGTCCAGTCCAGATATTATTGTCTGATCTTGCGTACACGTATGAAACACTTAAATCATCACATACAAAATTAAAATTGAATGTGATATCGAGTGCTTACGTAGAAAAATTGTAAGCGTGTGCTTTAAAGCTACTATTTCCCAGATTTGGGCCCAAAAATTGTCAAATACAAACGAAATGTACACTTTTTAAGCTTTATATGACCTGATTAAATGATTACGAGAAACTATTGAAGCAACGACTCATTTTTTCGCAATTTGATACCAAATTCATGAAGCGATGTCGAAAGTAGGTCAAAACAGTAGGACATGCGACTTTCTTAAATGACGTCACAACATACATGATGACGTCATATTGAAATTTAAGTATGAATCTCGTTTGAATCATGGTCCGCGCTGTATGCGCATGCGCAACAATTTGAAAATAATTCTAACCCCATCAGTGATGGGGTTGAATTTAGGCTTGGATTCTCCCTAAATTTAGCTATCTGTCTTGTAATTTCGGCTCATTCTCTGTCTGAATCGCATATTATTAACCATCCCGAGGTGGTCAACACAAAAGTTTTGCATATTTTTTCAAAAAATTTCATTTTTTGCAATTAGACCATCTGTTACCGTCGCCCTTTAATGTCGTCCTCAGACTATAAACATCACGTGCTTTGTAACTCATCAAAATAATTTATCTTTTCCCACAATGTTTTAAACGGCATCATTGTTGACCGGAAGTCATGTAGAGCAATTGCGAAGTAGGCAGCGACTAAAAACGAACCTCATTACACAGAAAGGCAAACGGCTAGGATTAACCCTTTCCCGAACGGCAAATATGTAGGGTGATCCTCTTCAAAAACTGCCACAAATGACAAAATGGAAGTTATTAAAGTAAGAATTTGTGTAAAATATTGCTCGAAAAATATTGAGACAAAAGGAGAAACTGCTGGTCATCAGCATTTTCTTCTTTTGTTTCAATGTTTTTCCAAGTCATTTCTATTAGCGACGTCAAAACAAGATCTTGTTTGAGAAAGTGTTAAGATAAGGTTTAGTTATTGTGGTTTCACGCCGTTTTCAACTGCTATGGTCATATGGTCATGGATTCTTGTTGTTTGTCGTACAAGCATAAGGTAAGGACTGGGTACCTAATTGGAATGATGCATTCCACTTTAATCTGAAAACTTGATGGGTTAAATCAAGGCAATGCATCAAATACCGATTCAATCAATTAAAATATACAATTACCTCATCCCTGTGTAATAACTAGAACTGTCGCAAAGCGGACAAATATCTCCCACCCAAACCACTAGTACCTTATCACTCGAAAAGTATTGCATGTCAAATGCCTCTCTAGAACGTTGAAACGTATCTTAAAGTAAGTTTTAACATGACACCCCCAAAAAGAGGCACAATCGTGGATAACAAAAACAATTACGGACGGATGGATTGACGGAAAGACAGAAAAAGTGAAACCGATATACGCACTCTAATTCGTAGTTGGGGTATGATTTTTTATATCTGTTTATGAAAATTAAGACTCCGGAAGCGCTATCATATATTCGTAGGTAACCTACCGTTATGAACGTAGATACAGAAAATGAACTTGACAGATATATGATTTACGTGCAGTGATGAGACAAAAGGTGAAAAACTGATTTTTAAACTTTCATTCGACATTAACGCATTCTTCAGGGGTTTTGCATTAATGTCAAAACCAGTACATAATTTATTTAGTAAAAGGTTAAATCAAGGCAATTACCATCGTTGTAATATTTATTTCGTCTGTATCCGCTGCAGGTCATCTGCTTGATCAAATTTACCAGACAATAGATTTACTTTTGTTACTTTACGTCTGTTCTATTATTGCTGACGTTGTAAATGTTCGACGTTGATTAAGGACCAGACATTTGTGTTGTTTCTTTCATTATATTTCATATTGTTTCATTCACTCTCGTATATTCGAACTCGAAGGTAACCTCTCATTACGAAAGTTACTGCAGAATATAAAGATTGAAATAGATAAATAATCTGTGTAGAGTATAGCTTTGACAGTCTTGAGACAAAAAGGGAATTTGCATGCTGATTCATTTTCATCTTTTGTATCAATGCTTCCTCAAGATTTTGTGCATTTAATGAATCATACTCGACTGCATTGGCGCATGAGAAAGTTCTTTGGTAAGCCTTTTTTCAAATTCGAGAGAATCCGTGCTTGAAACGACATACTTTATGGACATTTAACATAGAAAGTCGTGAGACAAAAGATGAAAATTACGATTATCAGTATTTTCATCTTTTGCGTTAATTATGCTTTTTTGGGAAGCAAATTTGCAAAATTTGCTTTTCTTTGCAGTCGTGTTTCTCTGCACTTTACCATTCTCTGCATACCACACAACATCTCCCGGTCCTCCTCACTATAAATAGTTCTATCAAAAGCAAAGATCAATGACAAGAACAACCTTTCGAATATTCAATATTGAATTCTAAAGTTGTACATAAGATATTCAATTGTGTGACCGATGATAAAACATCCAATTAAACATGTGTTAAAAGAGGAGAAACGATCACGTAGTAATTTGCTTTCATTACGGTTCAATAGCCAGTCCAATATCTTTCGTTGAAAATGGGTCAGTCAAGTTTACTGGACTATGAAATATGCGACCCACTTCAAGCGCTAAAAATAGGAACTAGGACACGCCTATTTTTAGAATCTTTCTATGCCCAAATTCTAACACGTTTTAACGTCCGAAACTAAATAATGATATTCGATAAGCCATGCATTTAATCGCGTTCACAATAATTGATTGATCAACTAAGTGGGTATTTTAAGGTTAATGACAGACATATTGTCTAATAGGCCTTGCTAGTATTCGCGTGTAGCTAGGCATTTCAAAGCGAAAGTAGAAATCTGGGAAACCAGACTATGTGATGATATGCTCAAAATGCATAGAAATCAGACTAGCGATCCTTTCACCATTCGGTTTAAAAAACGGTGTTAACTTTTTAATCTATAGATATAGATCTAGATGAATAGGCCTACATAGAATCAAATCAATTTACATTGTTGGTATGTTAACCATTTCCCAAATAGAAACATTTCAGATTTGTCAAAATAAAAAAAAGCCATACCAGACGACAAAATTGGTATATACCTAGATAAAATTAGAACTATTTGTAGATAATACCAAAGACAATATCGAGGTTAAAGTAGAAAATTCTGATTATCAGCAGTTGCTTCTTTCATCCCAATATTCCCGCGAACATTTTCTTTACGGGCTGTCAAACCCGGTCTTATTTGGGAAAGGGATAAAGTAGTGACGGAATGCATGTTTTAGCAAGTAAGACATGTAGTTTTCAGAAATCAAATGCATTCTAATTAGGGTATAGACTCCTTTCATTTATGTTTTAGTCCGTACCCGCAGAACACTTCCGGTAATCCGAGACTTCTCTGATGAAAATTCGCTCGATGATACTTGGATGTCGCTATTTACAACGGAACGCTGTCCTAGTCAAACACAAAAGAAAATTCCGACACAGCGACATAACTTGTGTCGGAATTTTCTTTTGTTTTTGAATTGGACAGCGCTCTGATGTAAATAGCGACATCCAAATATCGAAGAGTGAATTTTCATCAGAGAAGACTCTGATTAACTTCCAGAGGCAATGGGTTTATGGGAAATTAACATTGTATACACGTGAATTGTTACTAAAATAGTAACAAATCGACATTTTCAAAACGAGGCTCCCAAAAAATGCGGAGAAATCGATGACCACGCACGTGCATTCAATATACAGCGATTAAGCGCACGTGCATTCAATATACAGTGATAAAGAGAAGTTTTAAGTGGAACAAAAACTATGAAATTGAATGAATTCGTTGATAGCCGGTAAGATGGTTATTTTATTTGATTTACAGTCAACCGTTCCCAGTTTAAAAAATTCGCCTTTTGCCTGTAAGGACGACTTCCGGAGGCTGTTGTGTGTGTGTGGGCGGGGTGGGGGGGGGTCTTAGTGGAAACTTGTCCATTGTACCGAATTTTGCAAAAGTTCACGTCAAACATCAAATAGATTTATGAACCGTGACCTGTCGCACTAGTCTATTATACCAGAAAACCTACTTCACAACATGACATTGGGTATAGGAGAACATATAGAGTGCTTTGAATACCTTATAGTCGTTTTCGGCTGGGAGAATTCGGCCCCCGGATAGGAGGCTCTGCTCTCCAAGTCCTTGTTTGGAGAGGACCCAAGACCACATGCCTTCCAATTTCTTGCTTTCTACATCAGTTTCTTATAACATTTTATTGAAAATTAGTGCCCGAAATGAATTAAAACAGCACTATGTTTTCGGCAATTGGATTTTCCATAGAAACTTTATAGAACCTACCATAGTATAATGAACAAAAGTGAAAACTTTACACATACATTGCTTGTCATATTTCTTCTAAATTCAACAAGTAAAGAAATCAAATGAATGTGCTTCGCATCGTTCATTGACTTGGTTGTGCCAAACACTAAACGTTTTGTTGATCTTAATTATGGGGATGAAAAACGGACCCTTTAAGTGTGACAGGGGTCCGTTTTTCAGGTGTGCAATTTATGAATATCAAACATTTTAAATTCCCTATTTGTTTATGTCAAAGGGGGGTAATTCACAAAATTGACAGATTAGACCTTTATTTTAGAGCTTGCTACATGTGATGAGAGAGATGTTTTGTGTTTTTTTTTGGCAACCCGGATATGACCAATTCCGTAAAAATAATGAATCCTTTATCGCGCGTATGTGTCATTAGATGAAATTAGCTATAAATGCATTAAGGGCCGTAACTCTGACATTAAAGGAGACAAGGCAATGGAACTTCAACAAAACGATTGCCGAATGCCATGGAAATATTGTAAAAATAAAATCAGGCTTTCAGTTCGATACTTTTCAGAAACAAGAAATTTTGCAGCGTAAAGTTTTCTCTTTTGTTCAGTATATTTTGCTGATATGGAACAGACATTATCCTTTCATAATTTGTATTTTGTAACTTTCTAAAGAATCAAATTCAATTAATTACTTTTATCCAACTCCGTGTAATTCATATTGCTAACAACTAGAAATGCCTTTAGACATAATCAGCAAATTTGCTTCCCAACAGTACTTTCAGTACTTTGATTATCCGCTGTAGCAAGTCTGCTCGATATCTGTAACCAGATAATAATTTCTTTTGTTACTTTACGTCTGTTCTGTTATTGTTGACGTCGTTAATGTTAGATGTTGAGTTAGGTACCAGACCAGTAGCAGAACTTACACCAACAGTTTGATGTATCCTGGAATCGTGCTGATCTTGTCTTGTGTATTTATAGGATACATGTACGAGGGACGGTCGGAAAGTAGTTGGACTTTTGACTAGTTCTATAAAACCATTTAACTTTTTAACAAAATTCTTTCTACACTGTTTGAACAAATTGTCCATCTATGTCTATGCATTTTTGTCATCTTCGTAGGAGCTTTATTATTTCTACTATTAACCATGACGTAGACCCACTGTATTGGGTACAGTGCAACAGCTGGTATCAAAGGCGCCTGGTCTCAAATTTCTTCCCAGCTTGCATTTTCGTCAGTTCTAGGCACAAATAAAAGTCACATGGGGCGAGGTCTGGGCTATAAGAAGAGTAAAACAACTAATGCCATGTGTAATAGTCGATAATCTCAACTGTAGATGCGGTGGTATAGGAGCGTGCATAATCGTGAAGAAGAAAACATTTTTCTTTGCTAATATGGGACGCGTTTACTTCATCATTTATTCTTTTATTTTCTGAATTGCTTCAGAATTGTACCTTGCAATTACAGTTTTTGCCATTTGACATGAATTGAGTAACTATCAATCCTCGTGAATCCCCAAAGCAACAAACATGACTATAAACCGAAGGTAACATCTTGATCTTTTCAGGGGTGGGGAACCAGCTCGTTTACATGACTGCTTTGACTGATTTTTTATCCCAAGTTCAGAATTATGAACCCTTATTTAATCTTCAGTAATAATGTAGTTCAAAAACTTAACTTCTTCGCGATTAAAAAGACTAGAATGTTCTTTTGTTTTGGGTACCCTTGTTGTTACTCTAACAAATAGCCTGTGATACATAAAACACCTATCACATATAAGTGGACGGAATATCGTATGTATACAATTATTCTTAAAAATAAACCGACCACATTATTGGCACATGGATGAAGATTCCACCAATATATAAGGTGTTTATACAGTTGCAAATGGAGAAACATCAGCACGAAAAGTCCAACAACTTTCCGACCGTCCCTCGTATGTAACCTCCCACATTGAACGCTGCTTCAGAAGAATACGTCGAATATGATAGAAACAGAAGTCACGTAAAATGTAGCATTGGAAATATTGAGGCAAAAGGTAAAAATGCTATTGATCTGTATTTTATTCTTTTACCTCAATGCTGGTTCATTTTTGTATCATTGAAGTCAAAACAGGACTAGTTTGGAAAAATGCAAGTTCAAAGAAAGGGAAAGGTTAAATCAAGACAATGCGTAATTTAAATACTTCGTTTGTATACGCTGCAGCTCGTGTGCTTGATCCAATAAGGAGCGATGTTATCCAGTTTAATGTGACGTAATATTGGGCAAACAAACAATAGTATTTCGTAGGTGTTGTTATAAAATCTGGTAACTATGGCTTGATTCAATACGAGATTTTATAACAACACCGACGGTTTATCAAAAAGTAACAGTAAACCCAGTCTATATTTACCACAAAATTCATATCCAATTAAATGGACAATATTTACTTCTGTGACTTATCGTCTGTTCTATAATTATTCACGTCGTAAATGTTGGATGTAGATTTAGGACCCAGACAATTGAATCAGAACCTACATCAACCTTCATTATGTATCCTTAACCCTTTCCCAAACAAGACCTGGTTTTGACGTCCCTAGTAGAATAGGCTTGGGAAAACATTGAAACAAAAGAAGAAACTGCTGATAACCAGCAGTTTCTCCTTTTGTCTCAATATTTTCTGTGCCATAATTTACATAAATCCTGTCTTTAATAACATTCATTTAGTCAATTGTGGCAGTTTTTGAAGTGGATCACCCTAAAATTTTGTAGTTTTGAAAAGGGTTAATTCATTCTTGTTGCACCGGACTTGCATATCAGCAGAACCACGTACCGTTCATATATTTTAGCTTACGATTTGTTCGTCTTAATTACATAACTTAGACTTTTCACAATTAAAAATTTTTCAAAACGGATAATTACACAATATTCTAATTATATCAGTGTAGGGTCATGGATGGTGAGACAATATTGCATGACGAAAGAAAAGTCATTTTTTTAGTTTGTGAGGAGCTTCTTCACAAAATGTGTCGTATGATTTCACCATTTACTTTTTGAGCATTCACGCAATCGTTGAATATATTTCAATTAAAGTAAGTCAATAACCGTTACCAGACCATACTCTGGTACTTAACGTCTGTTCCATCCTTGATGACGTCTTAAATGTTGGAAGATGATATAGGACTCAGACAACTGTATTTGGTCTTACATCAACCTTTATAAAATGAGCCGCGACGCGAAAAAGCGGAATTTAGCATAAGCGAAAACAAAGACGCAGATCAGCTTCGCGGTAACCGCGAATCTGATCAGCGTCTGTGTTTTCGCTGGTGAGAAAGTTTAGTTCTTCTTCTTCCCATGTACGAAATTTCGTAACTCTAATCACTTTCTGCGGCTGTACAGCCTCATTTGTGTCGGATCTGGTCAAAAACCCCGAAGACCGATTTTCTCGCGTCGCGGCTCAAATAATTATCCTGGAATCTCATTGATATGGACAGTAGCTCGTATATTCGTAGGTAACCATCCATTTTGAAAGCTGTTGCAGAGGATAACCTATAATTTGAGAAAGACATAGTTTATGGACATAGTTTATGGACAATATATCATAAAAAGTCTTAAGGCGAAAGACGAAAATGGTGATTGTCAGGATTTTCGTCTTTTGCCTCAACACTTTCCCAAGTTGTTTTTTTTTGTATAAAGGAAGTCAAAACCAGGACATGTTTGGCAAAAGGAAAAATCAAGACATTTGGTAGATTTACTCCGTCTGTATCCGCTGTAGGTCGTCTGTTTTATCCAATATACCAGGCAATATTTACTTCTGTTACTGTACCTCTGTTCTATAATTGATGCCGTCGTAAATGTTTGACGTTGATTTAGGACTCGGACAATGGATTCCTTACATTGACGTTTGTAATGTAGCATGCATTTGTGTTGCTCTCGTCTCGAATGTCTGCATCCGTTTGGGTGTTGGATTTAGTATGTAATTGAAAGTGTCTTTCCTTAGATGGTTGATTCCCTTCATGTGGTATTTGTATTGAAATATTCCTGTGTACATCAACATAAGGTATATTGTAGGAGATTGCTAAAACTTGAACTGAAAGCGGGTGTCTTCATATTGCTCATATGTATTTATATATGATATCAGCCCTTTCCGCCCAAAGCACAAAACACAATAATAACAACAACAAGAAAAAACAACTACAACACCATTTTATTATATTGTAAGTGTAATTCAAAAACATCTGATTTCCATATCAATTCTATAAGACAGTGCTACATGTGTAGTCTTAAATATGTGAAGACATATTAGCTCATGTATACATATCTCTTACCCAAAACAAGATTTCAGCTCATTTGCCAGGGGGAAACTTGACTAATTATGACAAATGATGCAGAAACGACCAATTTGTAAATGTCCATCGATTAACTCAAGGAAACAGGGTGAATGTTCGTGAACATTGCTTTTGGCATGATAATTATTTCTGAATTACGATGAATTTCGCAGAAAACTAGCTAAAAGTACGTTAATTGAACAAGCCACTCATTAAGCATTCTCATGCTGTTATTAGCAATTCCTGTTGCTGTTGTAAACAAAGGTATGTCGGGCAGTATAGCCCAAGATCAGTCTGCACAGACGTGTTGTCTGATGTAGCTTACACTGCCTGCTTTCTACCCAACCATTGTGTAAGAATGTTTGGACAAACGGATTTAAATCTATCAAATGGCCAATTTGTGCCTAAAAAATTTCAAGTCAACAGGACAGGGGTTGAGACTAAGACAGGCCGATTTTTTGAATAATGAAAGTACGCACTTTTCGTGCGTCATCATTTGAAATTAGATGGTATATCGATATTTCTCTTTCAAAATATTTAAAATATCTTAATCACGAGTCATGGTTGTTGATGCCTGCAGTAACAGACCGGGGAGAGAAAATCAACATCAAAATAACAGGAGGTCGAAAGGTCTGTATTAATCCTTGGGGAATAATGAAAAATCACAATAGGAACATCAAAATAAGGTTCATTAACAGTTATTTCAGGACAGAAATAAATTGAATAGCACTGATGAATTGTGAGGGTATGCGTCTCTGACTTCAACGAGAAGTCCATGTTTTAGCTATCTGGGAATTACCACGAGTGTGCTCTTGTCTTGTTGTTTTATTTTCTGCATTATATATAGTTGTTAAAACATTCCTCGGTACAAAGATCAGACAGTAATCAAACAATGCCACACGTCTTCTGTAACAATTACATGCAATTATTATAATTTAAAAAAAATAAAAAGGAGAAAGGTTTCCATAAATGAAAATAAACAAAAATTATGAGGAATATAATGATATACGTAATTGTTAGAATTTATACTATTTATAGATCTATTATTGAACTATAAGGGTATGTAACAAATGAAATATAATATGGTAATGGTATTATTTTCCTGTGTCTTGTACAATGACTTTTTATATTGGTTACTATGGTAGTCAAAGTGCAATGACATCAATTGGTTTTATTTCATGATTTTTTGATAATTTAGATATAGTTTACAGGAAAATTAAAACTTTCTAAGATAATATGCACAGATATTCTTGAAAATTAAGAACAAAATATGATGGCGCTTGATCAAAATTAGAATGCAATTTCCTTGTTGCTAAGGGCCTCTAACAACCATGTCATCGGTTAGACATTTAGTAATTTTTAGTTATTTTTTGTGTTTTATGACTGAATTTACTTAAGTTAAGACACATAAGATGTAAATCTGTGACTATGGATAAATCACATTTTACTTATTTTTCATGATTCTTAAGTGGACAGCTACTTAAATTTTGTGCGTATGCTAAGTATAATCCAGTCACGATTATCATGGTACATGTTTACAAAATTCACCTATGTAAATAGGGGAAAGTCGTCTCACACCAATACCTCAACAACATCCTTTCCGAGCCTCTGGTTGCTCACCCACATAGGTTGACGATTATCAAACCATTGGTGAGTGACAATGTTAGAAATGATGTGTGACGCGGGCTGGGATCAGGGCCAGGAAGGGACAATTGCGCTACCGATGACGGTGGCATAGAAAACGTCTTGTTTATATCGGTAGCATTGAACCATCGTCATCACTGTGTCATACATTTGTTAGACATTTAAAACGTAAATCGTACAGAGAAAATCGGTAATTGCGCAGAAAAAGACTTCCAACAGAGTAAGCCATAACTACCGCCAACAAACATCCCGTACATTGACACATTTATACTTGTGTTAATCCTCGCTACTTATTTCACATTACTAGTCGATCACCCAATGTTCACATGATTCCTAAGCATCTTGAAATGATTGAAAACTTTTTTAAATTATTGATTGCACTTTATTGGTGCAAACAAACGTTGTCAGATTTTTTTTAAAAAAATGCACGAAATAAACTTTTTAATTGCTTATCTTTTTCCTTACTTATATACCAGCAGAAAAGTGAAAAGGGACCCGTTTGACATTTTATACCATCATAGATCTAGATCAGCCCTTGTACACAAACAAATGGGACTAATTGATAGAAGGAGGAAGGAAATGCTAAATACTCGCTTACTTTCCATTTTGTTTCAAAACTTCATCGTTATGTCATTGAAAAAATAACAAAATGCAGATAATCAACATTTTCCTTTGTCTAAATATTTTCTAGACTATATTTGTACACAAATTCCATCTTTATTAATGTTCATTTGTCGCCTGATGGTGCTTTACTATTGAAACAGTTTAAAGTGATTTGTGTGGTAAAGGGTAAAATGTCAATCTGTTCTGTGAAAGCACTTCTTAATTGTCTTGAGTAACATGTTTAAAGTTTTCCCTTGACAGTAGAAGGATAATGTGAACACCATTTTCTATATCACACCTTTGTGTGAAACACGATTATTAGTCCCCTACCGGCGAAGCCGAAGGGGACTTTAGGTTTGCACTCTGTCCGTCAGTCAGTCCGTCCGTCTGTCCGTCTGTCCGTCCGTCAGTCCGTCTGTCCGTCAGTCCGGTGAATTAGTTTTCCAGACTTTTTTTCTAAACGGGGGTAGCTATTGAGCTGATTTTTGGTATGTAGACCCGCATTGATGAGTTACAGAACAAGTTTGAGTTTCGTTCCGGTCCAATGATTTCTGAGTAAGATATGGCTGCTGGACTTAGAAAATTACTGGGAAATTACAGTTTTCCAGACTTTTTTTCTAAACGCTTGCAGGTATTGAGCTGATTTTTGGTATGTAGACCCGCATTGATGAGATACAGAACAAGTTTGAGTTTCGTTCCGGTCCAGTGATTTTTGGAGAAGATACAGATGCTAGACTTAGAAAATTTCTGGGAAATTACAGTTTTCCAGACTTTTTTTCTAAACGCTTGCAGGTATTGAGCTGATTTTCGGTATATGAACACATATTGATGAGATACAGAACGACTTTGAGTTTCGTTCCGGTTCAGTGATTTTTGGGGAAGATACAGATGCTGGACTTAGAAAATTACTGGGAAATTACAGTTTTCCAGACTTTTTTTTCTAAACGCTTGCAGGTATTGAGCTGATTTTCGGTATATGAACACATATTGATGAGATACAGAACGAGTTTGAGTTTCGTTCCGGTCCAGTGATTTTTGGGGAAGGTACAGATGCTGGACTTTGAAAATTTCTGGGAAATCACAGTTTCCAGACTTTTTTTCTTAGTACTTACAGGTATTGAGCTGATTTTTGGTATGTAGACCCGCATTGATAAGTTACAGAACAAGGTTGAGTTTCGTTCCGGTCCAGTGATTTTTGAGGAAGATACGGATGCTGGACTTTGAATTTTTTTTGGGCTTCTTTTTCTAAACACATATATAAAGCCGGTAGGGGACTTGGTATTGTTTTGCAATACTTCAGAATGCTTGTTTTTGTCTACGTTTTGTCTAGGTAATCAATTTATGAAATCTTCTGGGAGTCTTGGTGATGAATAAATGTTGACACCAGCAATACGGTTTTTCTATAATAACAACACTCGGACATGCGATAGGCCTCGTAAAGAAACACGTTATCAAATCGGGAAACGATTTGCTACATAACAGATTGAACCCTATCCCAAACAAGACATGGTTTTGACGTCCGAGAAGAAAAAAGCCTGGGAATAAAAATATTTAATAGATTGGTGAATTTTCCAAGAAAACCCCCTTCGTTGAGTTTCTTAAAGTTCAGAATGTGTAACTATCTGTTTGCATATTCACGGGATATAAATAACAAAGACATCTATAAACCATGTCTAATCCGCTGCACGATACTCTCTTAAGAACAGAGCACATTCTCTGTTCATTACATTATGATAGAATGGTGCTCTGTTCCCGCGGGGTCATTTCACGTCTTATCTCGGGGCCTTGGCGGGATTTCCGTATCCAATCATTGGCTATACACAAGAAAACAATTTTAAAATCTGATACAAGTTTTCATTGGCTGACGCTTCAAATTACCGGCTTCAGCCAAAAATAGAAGCGACGTAATGTAAACGTAATCAAACAAGATAAAACTGAGTGATTTGATTCGATAATTCAAATGTTACCGGCTTCAGTCAAAAATAGAAGCGACGTAATGTATACGTAATGATCATGCAAGATAAAACTGAATGATTTTGATTCGATAATTCAAATGATGTGCTATAATTAGATTATGAGGACCAAATAGGCTGTTGGTGAATCAAAAACGGCAGAGGTCAAATTTGATGGTTAATCAATCGGCTTTGGAGAGTACTGTACGATAACAGTTCGTTACATGAAATGGATAAAACTAGTTTCTTGTGGCGCGTTGAAAGATGTCCAAACGGGTCTGCGGTTTGTACCAGGCTACTACGCGTTGTAAAAAAAACTTGAAAGATGAAAATTCTACTGCATCCTAGCCATGTACTAAAAACATTACTTTATGCGGTAAAAAATTATATAGAACACAGATGGAACCCTGGGCGAGACGGCGTTTATTTCCAGTAGATATACCGTGCAACCTTAATCTTTTTTGTTTATTTTCTAGCTCTATACACGACTATGAATCTCGGTAGTGCGAACCACACGACTCATCGATTCCCTGAAACGTTCAACAAGACTCTTATCAATCTTTTACCATTTTCCTGAAAAACTTATTTCCATATCAGGTAGTGTCTAGGCGGAGGATAGAGTACATTGAGGGAAAGGAAGACAAACAATGTCTTCGTTTTCCACTATGTATTCAAGAACTGTTCTGCATTTTGGTCGTCAAAATGCGTGAAAGGGACTCGACAAAACGCACTTGGCTTCAACATTACTAAACTTCTGGCTACGCCCGCTCAAATTGTCAAGTTCCACTGTTTTGTTGGCAGGTGGTTCATTTAGATCGACGGTGGGCATATAACATTTCGATGCCGAAAAAGGTTTCATATTTTGTGAGTAGAATGGTCAGTCTATTCTCATGATATCCGATAATTACACTGTATGTATAACCCTTTCCCAAACAAGACCTGGTTTTGACGTCCCTAATAGAAAAGACTTAGGAAAACAATGAAACAAAAGAAGAAACTGCTGATAACCAGCAGTTTCTCCTTTTGTCTCAATGTTTTCTGTGCCATATTTTACACATATCCTATCTTTAATAACATCCATTTCGTCATTTGTGTCAGTTTTTGTAGTGGATCACCCTAAAATTTTGAGGTTTGGGAAAGGGATAATTGACATTCGTTTCCGTATTGCCAAAGACGACCAAGCACTCCACCTAGTAATTTTCATGTGAAATGCTATAATTATTGCTCTATGATCTCTATAATTATTGCCAAAAAAAGCACTTTTGTCGATAAGAATATATTGAAGTACAATTTCTAAGATGTTTCGAGCGGTCCAGTTGTCTTTACTTCCAATTGTTTTGAATCGGCATTTAAATTGGAAGATTGACCCTTACTGTACAGTCAAGTCTATGAGTGCGTGGTCTTGTGACCCAGTAGGTTATTCTTCTACAATCGGATACTGCTATAATATATTCCAGTTAGTTTTATGAATCATGTGAAATGATCTCACAATGTTTACCAATCAAAAGACAATTAAATAGATGTGCAAATTTGAAAAAGAAATATTTGTAGATGGTCCAAAAAGAGTGACAGATAAACAATAGGCTATTTCATTCACAAAGGGATGTCAGACTATTGATTTGAGATTTAAATTGTTTTATGAGATAAATTACCTGTTTAAGATTTTGTAGCTATCATTGATACATAGTTAATCGGGTTAATAACGGTATAATCTATGAAAACAAAATGTAAACATCTGCCACTCCCGATGGACGAACTATACACTGCTCTATTTTAAAAAAGGAGTTGCAGAACACAGTTTAAAGATTTGCCTAAAATATTACGGTAATATAGGGTTTTAATGGTTTTATTTCGCTTACCTAAATTTCCTTAGCTTTTCCAAATTCTAAAACTGAATAAGAAATATTTCTAAAACACCATTTCCTCTCGTTTTTATGAATATTTTTTAATAAATGTTTTAGGTATGTTTGACAAGGATAAGTACAAAATTGTTAATGGAAGAGCTGAACATGAAACAAGTCTTAAATACCACTTTATTCTATTTTCCATTTGGGCCAACAAGGAATATAAAGCCACTGTAAGACTATTTGCTGATGATTGCTTGCTGTACCGACAGATTAAGACCAGAAAAGACCAACTCCAACTTCAAACTGACCTAAAATCCCTGGAAAATTGGGCTACTACATGGGGGATAAGATTCAACGCAAAGAAATCTTACGTCATAAGTACCAACAACAAATCCAACCAATACTGCCGACTTGACAACCATATTCTTCAACAAGTAGAAGAAACTCCTAACCTAGGCGTCTCATTCACAGACACTTTCACCTTTGGAAATCACATCTCTAAAATTACATCTAAAGCCAACTCCACCCTTGTATTTCTAAAACGCAACCAGAAACATTGCCCAACCTCTTGCAAAAAACTGCATACATCTCCTTAGTCAGATCTACCTTTGAATACAGCTCCATTTTTGGGGACCCATACCTCCAGAAAGACATAAACAAAATAGAGCAAGTACAACGTAGAGCTAACCGTTTCATATCTGGAAACTACCAATTTAGAGAGAAAGAAACTGTCACCAAGATGGTATAGGAACTCCAACTACCTCTGTTCCAAGAAAGAAGAGAACAAGCCAGACTGATCTTCCTCTAAAAGGTGGCTGAGGAAATGGTGCCAGCAAGGCCTCAAAATACCTATCTGACCCCAATAGGTGGAAAAAGATTGATAAGACCTAATAGACTTGATCATTTTGTTAGTACAAATCTAGTGGAGAACAAGGCAATAAACCACACAAAGTGTTATACGACTATACCGTGCAAAACTGAACAGTTCAAAGAGTCATTCTTCCCCCGAACTATAGTTGCTTGGAATAATTTGGACAGTGACATTGTGTGCGCAGATAAAGTAAAGAACTTCAAATCAGCTCTTCAGAAGTGTTATTAATACACTTCCCAACATCTCTCCCGCTGCGCATGTACCGAAAGGTCCTGCAGTGTAGATATCAAGATCCAGATCCAGAAATCGCAGACGACCAACTGACCATGATCGATCAGAACAAACCATAACGGACACTTACATGTAGTTCCAAGGTGAGTTAATCAGAGAAATCAGAATTATCAGCATTTAATAATTTTCTCAATGCTCTCTAAAATATTTCTATACTTGAAATTTTAATCCAGCTTTTGTTTGTGAAAGGGGTTGTATTGCCATAAAGCGTGTTTGGTCTAGATAACATTTTGTTAAAAGGACTGGTGTTATTTAGGGGAATGATCTTAATTAATTAGTAAGATTGGCCTAGTTTTATATATTTATCAAGAAACTGGAAGTAAGAAATTGATCAAAACAATAAATTTGCGGAAATCCAATGATGGGTTTCATTTACAGACAAATTTCTTTGGCTAATTTTGTAGCTTTGATACAACTGTTACGGAAATGCTCATTTTATCTTTGATTGTTCCCCATTAATTTCGCTGTGGGCTGTTTTTACGTTAATAGTACGTAGGATCCAATCGAACCCTCCATTTACGATTAAATGAACGCATGTATTAGAGTAGTTCTATACACGCGTCTCACGTACGCACATCATAGGTGATGGTGTTGTCTTAGTTTGTGTATCCGTCGGGTTGGACGAGTAGTTCTCGGGTGGTGTTTACCAAACAGCCTAATTCAAAGAATACCTACAAAATCATACACCAAAGCAACAAATAATAGGGGATTAAGGCATTCTAAAATTCTTATTTTAAATCCAAACCCTGTGTTGAGGGTACTCACTGGAATCGTTTCATTGGTTAACCCTTACCCAAACAAGACCTGGTTTTCATGTCCCTTATAAACATGGCTTGGGAAAACATTGAACCAAAAGAAGAATCTGTTGATAATCAGCAGTTTCTCCTTTTGTCTCAATATTTTCAGTGTTGTATTTCACACAAAATGTATCTGTAACAACATCTCTTTTGTCGTCAGCAGCAGCGTTCACATTTGATCAACCTAAAGTTTGCCGTTTGGGAAAGGGTTATGTAGCTCTGCAGCATGTACGGGACAATGTTATTGCGTTATAAATAAACCGTGATCTGAAAACGGGGTCATTTAAGCCTTAAAAACCACTATAAATTACGGTTTTAACCCTGTGCCATATGCAGTCAGATCCAAGCCCCTGTCACAGTGCTGCTCCCAGTAATGAAAGAATTCTTACAGAAAAAAAAAAAAAAAAAAAAAAAAAAAAAAAAAAAAAAACAACAAAAACGCATGGATCTTGATCCGGATACGCACATGTTAAACTGGGTCAATACTCGTCTTACGAGGGTCATCCAATAATACGTGAGACTGTTGTCATATCTCAAAAACTGTCCGACAGAATTTAATGAAACTTGGCACTTACATGGCCCAACATATTAGCTATAGAAAAATTGCACCAAATGTTGTTATGTTATTACGTCACGTTTATGACATAACTTCCTGTGACCAAAACAACTGTAACGTGGACGCGTCTCATGTGGCTTGGCGGTAGACAAAAATGTGCATGTATAAAAATTGCGTTATTTTAGGGCAATACTAGGACGGAGATATTTCAAATCTTACTTAAATTTATTTTGGACAAAGCTTTGTTATGTACAGCTGTTTTCTGGTGGGTTCCAACGTTTAAGGACGAAAGGATTTGTGTGCAGAACCAACCAAGGTCTGGTCTGTAAACAGAAGCGAAAAGTGAAGAAAAATATCCAAAATGACGGTTTTTGACATGTAAATCAGCGTATATAATCTGAAAATTGCTCATATCTGGAAAAGCAGTCAATGTAAAGTATTATTGTGTGTTTTGATGGCTGTCTTGAGATCTGTCTTTTACAAAAAGCGACCAAAGCTGCACGAACGTACAACTTTTGTTCTGCATGACGTCAAAAGTCAGGTAGGGTGACGTCACTTTTAACGTTCTATGATAGGAATATTCTAGTACAACCTCAAACTTTTCTGTGCATAAGTTCCCTATACTTTGGTCATTATTCTAAGTGAAAAGAATCATTGCGGTGTGTGCGTTTTGAGAATTTAAATGCATTGGAAGAAGACGTGGCCATGCTTATGGGGCACATTAACTCTGGTTGCCTAGCAACCGAAATTAGAAGACTTTCCCACTGATTGAATTCTGTCATTAAAAAGGGAAGGTCTTATATTGAAGGAATATATGGACTTTGAAATCATATAAGTCAAGGTATTTCTGCTAAGGGAACAGTCTCACTATTTATTGGATGACCCACGTACATGCCAAAAAAACCCTTTTTTAGCGAACCGGAACTTTACGTCCGGGGAGCTTATGTCACAGCCCTAGTTTAGTGTCGGCGTCTGCGTCGCGTCTTCAAAAACTTTAACTTGGTCTATATCTCGGGCACTATTGGAGATACAGCATTGATACCTCAAACATTGATATCTGCTGTCAAGACCTTTCATTTGAGACCATGACCGTTGACCTCGTGACCTTGACCTTGGAGTTTGACCTACTTTTAAAAAACTTTAACCTGGCCTATATCTCATGCACTATTACAGATAGAGCCTTGATATTTCACATATGGATGCCTCATGAAGTTGACCTTGAGACCATGACCTTTTGACCTAGTGACAATGACCTTTGACCTCGGACTCCTTTTTTGCGACAAGATCTCGTATAGGCGAGCTACGTTGTCCGCGGACAACTCTTGTTCTGTTATCGCATCAAACATTCCTTTATTCTTTTTTATAAACTAACAAAGTATTCCAATCAATGTATTTGATACTGTTTTTTCAATACAATGAAAACGAAACTATAAAACGATATTTTTTGTGATTTTTAGCGAGCCGGGACTTTATGTCCAGGGAGCTAATGTCACAGCCATAGTCGGTGTCGCGTCCCGTCCCGTCGCGTCTTCACTTGAAAAACTTAACCTGGTCATATCCCAGGCACTATTAGAGATACAGCCTTGATATTTCATACATATATACATCTCGACAAGACCTTTCATTAGGGACCATGACCTTTGACCTAGTGACCTTGACCTTGGAGTTTGATCTACTTTTGAAAAACTTTAACCTGGCCTATATCTCAGGCACTATTAGAGATACAACCTTGATATTTCATACATAGATACATTGTACATCTCGACAAGACCTAACATATGGGACCATGACCTTTGACCTAGTGACCTTGACCTTGGAGTTTGACCTACTTTTGAAAAACTTTAACCTGGCCTATATCTCAGGCACTATTAGAGATACAGCCTTGATATTTGAAACTTAGATACATCTCGACAAGATCTTTCATTTTGAACCATTACCCTTGACATTTTGACCTTGACCTTGGAGTTTGGCCTACTTTTATAAAAATGCTGTTTGTTTGTGACAAGCTCCCGTATAGGCGAGCTACGTTGTCCGCGCACAACTTTTGTTTTTAAAGCATCACATTCTTTTGAAATTTGATTATACTCTGTAGAGTTTACTGAAAACAAGATGTGTTGGTAAAACACAAGGCCCCCCGAAATTGCCATTTTTGTGAAATCTTAAGTTTTCCTAGAGTAAAGGGTTGATAAGGGTTAACGGATGACCTCAAGGAAGGTCAAATTTCATGGAACAGATAGATATCATTCAAAGGATGTTGCATACAAAATTTGAGATTTGTATGTCAAATGCTTTTGTAGAAAAAGCAAATGTTAAGTTTTCGGACAGACGGACGGACAGACGGACAGACAGACGGACACGAGTAAAACAGTATGCCCCGATCTTTCGATACGGGGGCATAAAAATGGGCAATAGTACTTACAAATGATACTTGGTGTATCTAATGCATTGCTGTTTTCTCAGTAAAAAAATCTAAAAAATTGTGACCGTTTCAAACTGCACGCTGTCCACAAAAGAAAGGGCATAGGGTTTTCATATGCGTCATGTTCGAGAGTAAAGTCAAGCAATATTTCTCTACTTTTCAGCGAAAAACCTCGTAACTGCAGCTTAAAGGGCGACGGTAACAGATGGTCTAATTGCAAAAAATGAATTTTTTTTGAAAAAATATGCAAAACTTTTGTGTTGACCACCTCGGGATGGTTAATAATATGCGATTCAGACAGAGAATGAGCCGAACTTACAAGACAGATAGCTGAATTTAGGGAGAATCCAAACCTAAATTCAACCCCGTCTCAGATGGGGTTAGAATTATTTTTAAATTGTTGCGCATGTGCATACAGCGCGGACCATGATTCAAACGAGATTCATACTTCAATTTCAATATGACGTCATCATGTATGTTGTGACGTCATTTAAGAAAGTCGCACGTCCTACTGTTTTGACCTACTTTCGACATCGCTTCATGAATTTGGTATCAAATTGCGAAAAAATGAGTCGTTGCTTCAATAGTTTGTCGCAATCATTTAATCAGGTCATATAAAGCTTAAAAAGTGTACATTTCGTTTGTATTTGACAATTTTTGGGTCCAAATCTGGGAAATAGTAGCTTTAAAACAAGCTGCAGTTACAATGTTTTCGTAGAAAAGCGATGATTTGTAATATTCGCTTACGCTAACATGCTCAGTTCTGAATGGGCAATGTTCCGCGATGCAGGGAATCAAAAATGACATTATGGCTACAGCATTCAATCTCATTAATCCTGGACAAATCAATACAGAATATATAATAAAAACAACATCTCAAGGAAGTCATTTTCTTCACAATCTCATTTTATTCCCCATCCAAACTTATACATGACCAGAGATGCCTAGTCTTTTATCATTATGTGTACGACATGCTGGTTTTCAGCAGCTTCTCTTAACCCCATTACAAGACGGCTAAATTCTTTTTTACTATTCCAATTTGAAAGGTGTTGCAGACGACAATTTCAAGTTAATGAAATTTTACAATTGCTTCATTTTTCCACTATGTTTTCCCAAGTCTTTTCTTGTAAGAGAGTCAAAAGGCGTCAATGTGCAGTACTGGGTTAAAAAGACAGGCGATTTAGAAATAAATGGTTGCACGAACCTGTATCTCATTTTCCTTTTTTTTCATTGTTAATTACTTCTTGATATATACATATTGTATATTAAGCAGTACATATAATCTTTTCTTGTATCGTCGCTTCATGATATAAATGATCTACATTGCATACGAGAACAGAAGACATTACTCATCGTCAAGATTGCTATTTTTCTGAGATATCAACAAAAACCTCGTAACTGCAGCTTGTTTAAGCTACAGATACAGGATTTTCATTGAAAAGCGACAATCTGTTTCACGTGTTAAGACTGTCCCCTGATACACGTTTAAAGATCTGTTACTTTGGCCTCTGGGAAGAATTGAAATTCTACATGAGATATGAGACAATTCTTCGTAGTTATACTGTATCTGTTTGAGAAACGGTAACATATTAAATTCAGTAAGAGACTGAAAATAATATCTTAAAGATACATTCCATAGATTCTCGTTCATATGACTTTTATTGCTATATTAAAGAGCATATTTTCTTATAATAGACTCTAATTCTGAAAATTTCGTGACAAAGTGTTGTGCCGTTTACGAGGAATTTATTAATTTTCTTTAAATTAAATTAATTTTGGCAATAAACAGTTTACATGTAAATGGAATCCATCGTTGTAAATGCAAAACCTCGCAAATCTCGTTTTTGAAAAAAATTAAAGGGGAGGGAAAAAAGTGTAATAACTTTTTCCAAACTGAAATGTTTTACTTGAAATTTCGACATATTGTTCATAAATAATGTATTATTGATACTGATCGGTATAAATTTCTCAAAACCTGCAAGAATTGTCTAAACTGGACACACAAGTTTGTACCTTGAAAATCGCAAGAATCGACATACGAGGTCATTTTCGTCTTAACTTTAGAAGCATTCTCTGGCTTATAAGCAACAATTTACAAAAAAAAAAAAAAAAAAAAAAAAAAAAATGATAGCAAAAGAATGTACAGAAATTGCAAACATACGACATACGTTAATATATAGATTTAGCAATTGTCCACTTGTCAGTTCTCATAAAGGAAGAAACAAATACATTGCGTTAATAGCAAGAAAACTAAATTAGATTCTGGTATTATTAGACTATGCTCGTAGCTCGCGATACTAAATAGGATTTCATGGTAATTTGACAGAATAACAGGGAACTTTCCAACATTTGTTCTAGTTTGTCATAGCGTAATTACATAGGAATTGTACATGTCCAGTAACTCAACACTTTCCAAACAAGACCTGGTTTTGACGTCCCTGATATCAATGGCTTGGGAAAACATTGAGACAAAAGAAGAAACTGCTGATGACAAGCAGTTTCTTCTTTTGTCTCAATGTTTCCCATGTTATTTTCTACACAAATCAAGTCATTTTCGACATCTGCTATGACTGCATTTGGTTTAAAATGGATCACCCTAATATTGTGCCGTTTGGGAAAGGGTTAATACATGTATGTCCCATGTTAGATGCACACGATTTCGAACATTTGCACTGATCCATAGATTTAAGATGTACAACATATACTTTATATTAAATTACTTAGCAGGTACCGAAGGGAAAAGTTTTATTTTTCACCGTATGTCTTTTTAGACATAGAGCAAACGTCTGTTTATGGTCAAATTTGAGTCAAATGAAATCCATTCTACTCCTAAAGCCTAACGCAAATTGCGATACCATAATATATACTTGGCAAAAGAGCTAACGCATCACTTTTTAAAATTGCATAACTTATTTATTGTCAAAGATTTAGATTCATAATTTGGCATATGTTTATCCTACAAGTTTCTGCACTCATTCATAAATCTATTTCAAAGTTTTCTTCTGATATGACCGCGTCATATGAAAAGGGGGCCAAAACAGTTTTTCGGCTCGTGGAACTTGTGGTCTTTTTCAATAATTTTTGTTTGAATTGATTTTGAAAGCTGGTTTATTGTTTGATTGAAGTCTGAAAAAATCAATTCCTTATCTAACGTAACAAGGGCTGTTCACAGACAACGTAGCTCGCATAGACGCACCTTTTTAAAAGAAAAGGTCAAATTTTTAAGGTCCAGGTCACAAGGTCATATTTTATGCACTCATGTGAAAGGTCTTGGTGGGACATGTCTTTGTGTGAAATATCAAGACTGCATCTCAAACAGTTCATAAGATATAGACCGATACGTTTTTGTCTACGTAACCGACGTCGCCGTCGACGCTAACAATGACACTAACGACACTTGTGACATAACATTACCTTTGCGGGAATAAATTATGCGCCCACAAAAGTTTTAAAGCCGTCTGTTTGTTTAAGGAAGGGTAACTTTTCTACACAGGAACTCTTTCAGCCAATACAAACGGTTTGAAAGTTATGCGTGAATTTCCAATTCTAATCAAAATTCAGACTTTATGAATTTTAGAATTAAGGGTGTCCTTATTAAAATTTCAATATTTCATAACAAACTGTAGCATTTACTATGAAATTTCATAGGCTTCTTATCGAATGGTTGTAATCGACATTTGCAAATTTTGAACGTATTCTGTAGACTCTTTACAGAAATATTAATAAAGATCTGAGTGATGCGTTAGCAGTTTTGCCGAGTATATTATACCAGTTTGCTTAAATAAGCGCATGATATTTCTTTGAAACCAAACGCACATATTCTTTTGCGTGTCAGTATATATGTCATATTTACTGTCTGGGAAATGTTTTTTCTTGTAATGTCAATGACTAAATATAGTCCTTTATTTTTAATTCCATCGAAAACGAACCGCCTGCTGTGATCCCTTTCTATTTCCAAAGTTCAATAAACAGTGAAACCTTGCGTGAATTCAAAGAATTTGTTTTCCTGTACGCCAATAACAGATTTGTATACAGTATATATTTATACCGGTCATTGTCCTTACTAATCTGCTTGTCAAAGAATTAAAAGCGGATTCGGTAAACCAACCCGAATGTTTACCACCACAATTACAAGGACACGTCACTTACCCTTTATATAAGACCTGTAAATAAGAAAATAAGCTTTGAAAAATATAGGAAAATGCTGATTATCAGCATTTTCTCTATTTGCCTCAATATTTTCTGTGCTTTATTATAGAAATATTTATATATTATTTATATAATTTCATATTATCCGAATATTAACAGAATTTTATTACTTGCTCTATCATGACCCTGGCGTTTCAAGATAACAAGAACAATTAGGCTTTAAAGGGCGACGGTAACAGATGGTCTAATTGCAAAAAATGAATTTTTTTGAAAAAATATGCAAAACTTTTGTGTTGACAACCTCGGGATGGTTAATAATATGCGATTCAGACAGATAATGAGCCGAAATTACAAGACAGATAGCTGAATTTAGGGAGAATCCAAACCTAAATTCAACCCCATCACTGATGGGGTTAGAATTATTTTGAAATTGTTGCACATGCGCATACAGCGCGGACCATGATTCAAACGAGAATCATACTTGAATTTCAATATGACGTCATCATGTATGTTGTGACGTCATTTAAGAAAGTCGCATGTCCTACTGTTTTGACCTACTTTCGACATCGCTTCATGAATTTGGTATCAAATTGCGAAAAAATGAGTCGTTGCTTCAATAGTTTGTCGCAATCATTTAATCAGTTCATATAAAGCTTAAAAAGTGTACATTTCGTTTGTATTTGACAATTTTTGGGTCCAAATCTGGGAAATAGTAGCTTTAAAATAGTTTTCTTACGATATGCTGTTTACAACCATGCTGTCGAATGTCATATGAATTATTATTCAAACCAATCTGATTAAATGCGTTGATACAATGTACCTTTGAAGTAACATCTGACTGTCACCAGTTAGGAGTCCTCTTCAATGGCATTTTCCCCTGAACAATCACATTTATGCTAACAATATTGGACATGGCTCTAACGAGTTTTACGTTCATAACTAATGGGTATGAAAATAAAGAAGTCTTCAAGAATGAGACGTTACTTTCGTGTTGCAAAAGATTAACATTTTCCCAAGCGACAGAACTTTAAGGTTGTCCAATTTTAAAGAAGCTGAAGTTGACAAATTAGATGTTTATAGAAATACATGTAGAATTTGTGTACATTATAGCACAGAAAATATTGAGACAAAAGGAGAAACTGCTGGTTATCAATGTTTTTCCGAACCTTTTCATTTAGGGACGTCAAAATTAGGTCTTGTTTGGGAAATGTTTAAATGTACGTGAATCGAATTTCTGTTAAGCCTAATCCGTTCTTTATATGTCCGCGGTCAAACAGTGCTACGCACAGTACGCATCGGTCCCAAACGACGAACCATTGCTTATTTATTGATAAATACCTGGGTCTTTATTGAATGCTTTAAACGACACCAATATATAAGAACAAAGTGCTTATAACCAGAATTTCTCCATTTTCAAAAACACTTTCATTATTATTTTTACATGTTTACTATCTTACAGCTCTTATTTTATTTCGACAGCGTTGACTTTCAAGTTGAACCACTTGCTCCATAATAACGATTATTGTCGGTTTGAAAGTGGAAGTATAAATCCATGGGCAACGAAGGCTTACCATGCAACACTCTAAGGACAATCGTAGAGTGTACAGATTGTAAACAAATGCTTGTACTTAACTATCCCATGCCGCACAACACATTAGACGATGATACTTGAATGCCATTTGTCTTTTAATGACGGACATCTTGAAAATAATTAAAAATGGAGAGTACATTCCAATACATCATTGCCTATCAACACAAATATCGTATCTGCAGCTTGTTTTTGCTGTTTTATGCTGCAGATACGAGTTTTTTTGTTGAAAAGCAGAGTCATCTGCTGTTTACATCTTGATTCTTAATTAATCAGAGGGGTTCAATGACCAATTCCGTACTACTTTCAGACTGCGCTTAGAGAGAAGCCTTCTGGCCCATGGGTTATATGAAAATAAAGAGAATGTCTAATGACGGTTTCTTCGTTCATTACGTAATTTACATTAACCACCTTTTTTTGCAAAGACTCACAGGCGTTGGATTTGTCGGGTGTGTTAACCCATCCCCCAAACGTTGCCACTTTTTGGCGCCCTTCAAGATAAAGGCTTTGGTAACATTGTTGAAAATGAAGAAATTGCCTGTGACCATTTCCCACTATACTATGTCTTTTTTTAAACAAAAGCATCTAATCAGCATAAAAACTATATTCACTTGAAATTGTGATCTGCATCATTTTCGAATTTGGAACAGTCCAAATTATTGCCGTCTGGTAATGCGTTAAGACGGTAGCGACGAACAATTAATGTAAATACACGCATCATTTTGTCGTCGGTAAATGCAAATTAATGTACTATTGACAGCAAGGAGGAAGAATAAGAAATGATTCATTGTTCTGAGAAAGGTTATTGTCTGCTGCATTTAACCCATTCCCAGTCAGTGACGCCTTTTTACGCCCATTAAGAAAAATGCTTGAGAAAACATTTCAGAAAATGAAGAAATTGCTTGAGACAAGCAATTTCTTCATTTTCCATTTTCCATAATATTTTCTTATCCAAGATGGAAAGATTTTTAAAAATTTCATGAACGTGGAATTGTCGTTTGCAACACCTTTCAAAGTGGAGCATTCCAAATTGCTGCCATTTGGTAATAGGGTTTACCCTTTACATTCTTTAACTTCGGACCAACAGTCACAGAGTCGTTAACACAATAGGAGTTTAAGGTACTCCACCCCGGATGAGATTCACGCGACGTCGGAATTACTCGGACGCGGTCGTAAACATTTGGCGGTGGAACATTCCACCGCCGAATGTTTACGAACGCGTCCGAATAGCTGCAGATAAGTAATGACGTCGCTTGCAAAAATCCAATGTTTTATGAATCTCAAAATGGCCGCAATTCGGGTATTCTACCTTTACATAAATCAAAGGCCCAACAATAAAATGGCACCGTGAATATGCCGCACATCGGTCTATAAAAGGGGGGATTCTTCTAGCTAAACGTTTATTTTACTTTAATTGCTGTGTTCTAAGACCGCCTTCCAGTCTGATCATTTCCCCCTTTAATTTATTCCGGTCTAACTATAAGAAAAGAACAGAATGATGTTATTGAAACTTAAGCATACATAGCTCATCATTTAAATATACAAATGTCAACCGGGTCAAAAACTGGTGCCGCAATGTGTAACGAGTACTTTTATATCTTGTCGTATTGACAAAATTGTATATTGACAGATAAAAGACATTCTTAATTTGTTATTTCAATTTCAAACCCTATGTTATTGGTCCTAATTTGAATTGTCTCGATGAGACGAACCAAATGAGTACCCGCAACATAGGGTGTTGTGAACGACTAATCCGAATTTCTCTGATGAAATTCGCTCTTTGATATGTTGAGGTCGCTCATTTAAAAGCTCGAATCAACATAATTATCAAAGAGCGAATTTCATCAGAGAAAACTCGGATAAGTGAATGACAAATTCAATTTCATTTATTTCATATCAAAAAGTCAATGCATATCAGAAGTTCTGATAAAGTTTGTACCGGCGTTGCTTTTTTGTGTGGTTATAATTTATTGGATCATTCATAGTTGTATTTGTGACCCGTCGCGCTAAAAGGGACCTTATCGGTTGTGTGAAAAATATCGACCCTAGTCAGTCTGCGCAGTCCGCGCAGCCAGACTAGGGCCGACACTTTTCACTTTTTATGCAATTTTCTCAATCCGGAATGTTTTCCCTATATTACTATATGTTCATTTTTCGCATACAGTATCTGGTTGACCTATGTTGAGTCTGACAAGTTTGTCAAAATTTGTATTTTTGGAGTTCGGATAAGGTCCCTTTTAGCGTGACGGGTCACATTTATTCTCAAAAGTAGATGGAAAACCCGCAGATATTCACCCTTTCTGTTCTTGTCAATGGCTGACATGAACTGAGTCACAGATACATTAACCAGAGATTTGCTATTACAACTTGTCCTTAATTCTTAAAACCTTGTGGTTAGCTTTGCTTTATGTAAATCCATCAAATGTCTGTAGAACCACGTTTCAGTTTCCTTATATCGTGAGAAGTTATTGGAATCATCTGTCGAGACAATTCAAATGAGTACTCGCAAAAAATGGGTTAGGAATGAACACAGGCACATGTACGTCTCGTGTAGTAGTGGTTTATACCAAAAGATAAGTACGACAATTGCAGTTGACATTTTTAATTAAACAAATCGAAATCGAAAATGACTTGTTCACTGAAAGACAATGATCTAATCCTTTTCAAGAAAACACAACGTGAACACTGGTCCACGGGTGTTTCTGAAGACTGAATAAGACTTACATGACGTCGAACAACGTAATCGTCAATTGATAGGACAGAAAATGTAAAATAGGTCCTACTGAACCACGTTGTCGCTACGTCATAATTACTGTCAGTGGTGCATTTGGTTAAGTAATTTTCTCGTATTTGTGCAAACAGGTCTTCCATTCTATCAAATCACGAATACATGTCTTGAATTATGTGCGTTTCTACGCTTCTTATGTGATTTTAATTACGAACAGTTCATAAAAGATTCAAGTCATTCGTAAAATTCGTAGATGTGTGAATATATCAATCCAATCACTGTAGTTTTATCGTTTTAAATGATAAAGCCATTCGTTTAAAACCACTTCATTTCTTATTCTCTATTCAACAACAACACTTACTATAGATGAGCCGTTCTGTTTGATTGCCCTAAGCCTCCTAAATCATGTGTAATAAATAAGTAATTGCAAATGTATCCCTATCATATCGTCGTCAATTGTTCCTCTTTCCGTTTGTTTTCTGTCTTCTTTTTGCAATTTCTTTTCAATCCAAGGATGACCTTCCACAAGCTCTTCCGAAATTCCGGAATAGTTACGAAAAATAGGATCCCTTTGTAAGCAAAATTAATTTTAAACAGCTCCTCAAATAGTTTCAGAAACGAACGATCGTAAATTGTTAACTGCACAATTCCCGTTGCATAAGTCATTCGGGCTTTAATTATATTATGTGGAATGAATAGAATGACGTAAATAAAGGCAACTATCAAAGAAACGACACTCAATCGCTTGCTTTGTGTGAAGGCTATTAATTTGTCCTTGTCTGGCTTCCCGGTCCTAATTGTCGCAGTCTGTGTTTGTTTGAAAGAATAAGATTTCACTCGTACCTCGACCGTCAGGCGCTTTGTCTGAAATGTCAATAACCGACTTTTACAGTGAAGATACTGGGAACATAAACTGGCAGTTATCACGGTAATCAGCACAATACAAGTCAACACTGGTAATATGAAGGAGAACACGGTATCCACCTTCCTCACCACCATGATATCCTTGGCGTTCTCGGTGATCACAGTACAGATAGACTGGCCAAACATCACATACACACCGCTCGTCCACGTGAGGTACAGATGTCCAACTATAGAGAACACAGACACCACAGTTATATAACACTTTGTACGGAAACCACTGAAATACTTCATCGCCTTTAGAGGCATATATGTAACGTAGAATCGTTCTACTAGCAGCATGACCATAAACCAGCTTGACAGGAACGTTGTAAGAAGATTGAGATAGACAATTAGTTGACAGAACCCTTCACGATTATAAATGTCTACCCACTGTAGTGATATCCACGGTACAAACATGGCCAGTAAGTATATAGAGTCAACAATACTCATGGCTAAATAATAACAACAGGCGGCTACGTTCTTCAGGGACGAGTTTCGTATTGTAATACCAACAAGTAAGTTAGAAATAACTCCAAGTGTTACAACTGTCGGGACACCGAACTCATCCAGAACGTATATTATATCCTGTAACAATATAATGGAACCCGACTTCTGTCCTAGATTACCCCCACTCAAGTTATGAAATGACCGGGAAATATTGTCACCAGTCACATTGTATCCGACCAACCCATTAGATTTTACAGTGCCTTTTGATCCGACCGGAATTTCCATTATTGTCAAGGCTACCTATTCTTTGTATCGAGCTAATTCCATATGTATCACAAGGGACGCGTCTCAAGAAGCGTGATTTACACAAGAAGAATCAGTATTCTGGTTATTGTCCCGGATTTTCTCGGATCAGCAATAAAGCTGGGCAGGATAATGTTTTTTCTATTTTCGTTTTATTCCCGCAAATCACATAAAACCATTAATCCACGGCAGCCAGTGTCTCTTTCCGTCTTGATTTCCGTTAAATGTGTGTCCATCCTACAGCCGTATGACGTCATATTTCCATTTTATCACCATCCATCATATTTGACATCTGGAAATAAAACACAAACAGTATGTATATCATATTCCTGTAATGTAGAGGCAAGAACACCACAATCAAAATGTAAAGAAGCAAGATGATAACACATGAACTACATATTTTAGCGGCGTATAATAAAAGAAAATACGTAGATGGTACTTTGTTGTGTTTCTTCAGATGTTTTCGTTTTATGTTACTTTTTTGAAAGATCATTTTTGCTTCATTTGATTGTTTTGATTTATCAAATTGTCTACCCAATTTCAAAATTGTCTATAGCCGTATAGCTTGTGATAACGTTACCAGCGCAATTTGTACGACCAGTGGCAAAATGACCCATTTTCCGGCTATTTTCAGGTATATCTGGAAACCATTCTTGTCAACAATGTCATTCCTGTGTCATTATTTGAAAGGTACTCGCCGCATATTGGCTTCAAAATACATTCAAAGCACACATTACCATTGAAAAGTGTAATCTTAGCCACATAAAGCATAATGGGTTGGGTTGAGGAGAATTCAGACAACCATCCATAATGCGACAATTTGGACGATCTATATCGTGTTTTCACTAACGAGAAAATCCCAATGAAATACATACTTATCTGTGAAAGAATCGTTAGAAAGCCATGATAAGCCATGTGAAGAGAAATACGTCATTTGCCTCTGTTTGTGACTTTTCATATGTCGGGGTGTTTTGTAAAAAGAATCTTTTGAATTTTTGTGTAAATAATGATAAATGAATATGTCAGCTGGTGATATTAAAATAGTTATGTTTTGAACATAGTTGTAGTCTGTACTTCCAAAAATATAAGGTGTCCAATTAGAACTTTTGGGTAGTGTATATTCCCATCTTAATGCAATAACCTATAATCACGATGGTTAATCACGTGACTCAGAATTTCAGAAAATCGTTAATTTTTCTGTTATTAGTACTTGACCAATTTGGATTCGGTTTGAAGCAGCGAATGTGTGTAAATGCAAGGAATAAGCTGAACGTGGTGAATTTTTGAAAAGTCAACTGATAAAAAAGTTATGGAAGATCAGCCAAAACGTAGGCTGATCGTCAATAACTTTTTTGTCAGCTGATTTTTTAAATACCCACCACGTTTTTCTAATGCGTGACGTATGTCCAACTTCTCTGCTTCAAACCGAATACAAATTGGTCAAGTATTAACAAAATGAAAATTATTGAATATTTTCTTAACCCATTACAACACAATTACTCCTTTTGACTCCCCACAAGATACAGACTTTGGAAAACATTGTGGAAAATGAAGAAATAGCTTGTGACAAGCAATTTCTTCATTTCCCACAGTGTTTTCTACCGCAAAACATCAAAAAGTGTAAAATTCCATACGCTTGAAATTGTCGTCTGCAATATTTTTGAATTTGGACAAGTCTTAAATTTTGTCGTGTGTATAGTTGTATCACCTGATTATCCACCGTGATAGTATGCGCTCATAACAGTTTAACACCGAATCGTGGCTTTCGGATCGTGACATTCGGAATTGTCAAACACAAAATTGGTGTACAAGTGTCTAAATGGTTTATGTAGTGGGGTGAGAAACTCACTAATTGTGCTCTCGAGATGCCTGTCCATCGCTTATTAAGTAAGATTGAGTGTTATTGAACATGGTTCAAGTATATTGCCTCCGGGACGAAGGTTGGTCATTAATCCTTACAAAATTTTAACACCATGGGAAATAACGTTGGGGGAAAAGTATCATTATCTCCTTTTCTTTAATGTTTGATTGAAGGTGATTTAACATCCCTTTGAACTTTTATTGCCATATTGAACGGATTGAACACCTAAATATATACTGAGTCAAACAAGAAAGTGTGCATACTTCTACTTAATATATCTACGTAACGGCTGCGATTAACTCCACCAAACTTCTACACGGAGTTAAGCTATCAACTTTCTCATGTCTATTGACACGGGAAGCAACTTTGGATTGTTAAATTGTCTAGCAAATCGCCAAACGCTGATAGCACCTTTTTGCACGTGGTTATCAAAACAAACGTTTCATGATTAAGTTTATTGTCTAAAATCTGCATTCAAAGTGTATAAAAGCTAAATCAAACATAAAATTTCAAATTGCTGAATAGCCAAAGATGATACGTCTTAGTAAACACGACAGATTTCACACGTAAGTTTTGCTAGTGACTTGAACCGGCGTAAAATGTGTCGTTTTCGTCTAAATGACATCGTTCTTAAATTAGGCGTTTGCAATCATGTTTCCAAAACAGAGGATACATTTTTGATAGGCTTTGGTCTGATATCCCGAATGCAGCAATGACTAGATAAGGCCGTTACATGACGTTGACGCCCTTACGTCAACGTTTAAAACTACACCAATTATGGCGATTCAGTAAAGCAAACATGTGTAAGCAACACTGAACATCGACCAAGGCAGATAGACGGCTCATGAGAGATTGGCGACCATATGTTTATCACATTATCATTATGTCTAAATCTTACGTTACGCCTGCATTAGGCACATCGTCATCGGCACGGGACACGTGAAAAATAGTCATGAGGGCGGTGTAGGGCCGAACATCTCTTCCGCCTGAGTTTCGCAAAACTAAGAGGCCAGTTAAAAAATTTGCAAAACGTGGAATACGTCTTGCAATATGAATGCAATAGAATTCACTAAAACGATAAAATGAAACGTTATGTTCGAACATTGCGACCACAGATGTTTGTCATTATTCATTGAAGACATGTCACATAGAAATTGAAGCAGAAATCCCAAGAAATTAGCATTATTTAATCTCCTCTCGTTCGTCAGCAAGTTTTGTGAATTTCGAAATTGACCCCTATCTCAAACATCTTAAGAAAACACAAGTAAAATTCCATTTCACACAATTCAAAAAGACACCTACATATAGGCAATTGAATTATCTTTAATTTGATACCAATATTACAATATCAATATTCTAAATTACGATAGAAATTCCAGTTATTCCTTGTGCACACTTTCTTTTTTGACTCAGCATAGATCACTCAAGCGAAAATCGGAATCTCATTCATGAGCGAGAGTCCAATGTGCTATCAACTGACTTATGGCTGTGACTCCATCACCGTGCTTTCTATGGCATAACATACAAATGGCAATGAGTTTTGTGCTAAAAATAGACTTGGATATGTTTTGATAAAGCGCCGGTGTTGTTTGAAAATATCGTAACTACGGTTTAAATCAAGCCGTACAAAAAAATAGTTACGAGATTTTATAACAACACCAACGAAATACTATTTGTTGCTCCGAAATTACGCCACGGTTAACTGGATAAAATTTTTCCCTATTTTATTATCCTTTTAACCATTGATTCATCGCCTATAGCACCTTTTTTATCAGATCTATTCTTAAATCATGCTGTTTTGAAAAGGGTTAAATTGTTTAATTTTGACGGAAAATAATTGTCTAAAAAGTCATTGACGGAAATTCATAGATCTAATTGCTGCATTATTTGCGAGAGCAATCCTAGGTAACATTCAGGCATGTAACTACAGCACATTCAAGCTGAAATTACGACTTTTTTTAAAACGAAGTCTAGTCAATGTACTTTAGATACACATTTATACGTGATAGGTGAAATAAAATAGGGAATGCCTTTATCTAGTAAATAGTGACGTAATTTCAGACAAACAGTTGTATATCGTGAATGTTGTTATAAAATATCGTAACTACGGCCTGAATCCGTAGTTAAGATATTTTATAACAAAATCGACGGTTTATCAAAACAAAACAGTAAACCCAGTCTCTTTTTAGCACAAAATTCTGTGCCACAGAATGTTGTATCGTCAATCACAACAAAAGAAGTTTGATAATCAAAAAATCTATTCTACATCACTCATAATAATAATAATTGTCAAAATCGTCTCAAATAAATAAGTAAAGACTTTTTAGCTTTATGTTAAAATACATAGGTACATAGGGTTAAACAATAACGATGGGTTATATTGCCAGTAACTACTGTCTTCTTTGCCAAAATAAGTGTCATGGTAATTTTATTGTGACATCGTCCCTTGACAGCCAGAAGTGGCTATCAGCAGTTAAATTTTAACTTCTGGCTGTCAAGGGACGACATCTGTTATCATATTAAGGGGGAATTCTCCAGTTTTTCGGAACACTCGGTCATTACGGTAGTAAATTAAATGTTTCGTACCAATATGTTTCGCTACCATATTTTCAATAATATAACACATCATTACAATTTCGGCAGTAAAAGTGTATTTATTATGCGAAACTGATTTCCCCAAGATGGAAATCGATTATTTAGAGCAAGACAGTCGTAAGTGTGTATGCAGTTACCACTGTTTTGCGTCATTTCATTCATGTATAACTGATAAAAAATGCTGTAATTCACTAATAAGTGCGCTGACCTATACATTTTCTTTTTGAATTATTACCAGGACATGTTGCTTAATACAAAGAGGGAGTTTTATCAAATTCTATTATGTAGAACTTGAAATATTTCCCCAAATATGCATATTTTGAAATAAAACACTCTAGCTTCGTTGATCTACGCGAACACATTAGTATGCTGTTTTATACATTTACGCGTTTATAATAGCACATATTTTGCGTTTTCTGTTCTTAATAAATGTACTTGACGTTACTTTAAATCCGTTTTCGAGACTAAACGATGAATATACAGCATTTTATTCGCATTTAAGTGACCTTGGACAGGTACAAGAAATTGTGCATTTTTTCGATGTAGGGGTATGTGATACGAATGCCTATAAAATTCAAACAAGATCGCCGACCATCCATTTTTATTTTATTTTTGAATTGGTAATAACATATAATTTCAACATACAAAATATAAATAAATTCTATTATTGGGAAAAAAATTAGGAAACTGGAGCATTCCCCCTTAAGTTGTTGTCTTTATTTCTTCAGATTGTATTGCCTGGAATTTATATCTTATTTAGAAGTACACGTTTTAGTGATTTCAGCAAATGGCAATTTTCCTAAATCCTTTCCCAAATGACATGATTTTTAGCCTGACCCGATTTGAAGTTTGAAGGAATTAAGAAAAAGAATTGAGGTCAAAAGAAGTTGATATGTATAGTATGGCATAGAAAATATTAAAGACAAACTTGAAGGAAAAATGATAATAATAAACATTTCATTAATTGATGTCTTTGATTTCTCAAACTTCTACTACTGACGTCATCACCAGGTCTTGTTTAGGTCAACAACAAAATTGCTTCTACACGGTGGAGATCATCGGATGAGTAAATTTAAACGGACAAATTTGCCTCGCTTCAGGTAATACATTTTGCAATAACATTTTCTTTTTATTTCTGTGCCAATTTTCAAACGATTTGTTGCATATACCCTGCCTTATTCATATAAGATCTTTCCTGTTATGTATACCTTACTAGAAATCTCTTTGTACCTTTTGCAATTTTATACCAAACGACCAGAAAAAAACGACAAAAAAGTAGATTGTTTTTTCTTGCCGGTTAGGATCAATTCTTGTGAAATGTATTAGTTCTCAAATAAGTCATACATTTGAGGAAAGAGTTCGGTAAGGCGGGATACATGCAATAAAACATTGCGGAAAATGAGGAAATTTCTAGTTACAAGCAATTTCCAGATTTTCTACAATGTTTCTCCAAGCCCTTTTATGTGAAGGAGTGAAAATGCGTCACTGTGAAGTAATGGGTTAAGCAAGACAAGGTTTCAGGCATGCCAGCTATTTACGGATGCCACGGAACTGTTTACGGGTGTTCATAAATGACAGAAAGACCAGTTCGTAATGATCCGTAAGGAATGTTCGTCGGCGTGAACCCATTGTCTTGTACTAAAATCGTCAACATTTATTCTGTTCTAATTAGGAAGTTTCTACAGAGACGACAAAGAAAATACTGATAAAGGTAGGATTTATATCGCAGAAAATCCCGAGGCAAAAGATGAAAAAAATAAGAAGAAGAAAAAAGAAAAAAAAAAAAAAAAAAAAAAGAAAATGCCTTATTGTTTCCAAAAAGTTTCTATTTCATTGTTAGGTATATCAGAAGCATGTTTTGCTCGCGAAAGTGTTGGGATTTTAACTAATAGGAAAACTTAATTTCAGAAAGTTACTGATAATTGTATGTTAGATCTGAAAACAAATCACAAATATTCCATACAGAGTTTGCCATTTCGTTTCTCGTATGTTCCAATTATGTTCAAATTTCCCTAGAGTAAATGGCGATGAAATCGCAAACGTTACGAGTTAATTGAATGTATCGAATGAATTAGCGAAACCTTTTTATAAAACCAGTGATGTACGTACCATAAAGTCTAGCACAGACAATATCCGAGTATTTTTGCAACATTTTTAACAGCACTTTTAATCACTTTTATCTATATTTTCAATATGTTTATTTTTCAATTCTCATTCAACACATTCCAAAGCACGTTTCGATGTCCCCCGCAGTGAAAGCTTATTATGAAATTAATGAGGCCTATAGTTTTATCCCTTTTGAGTTCGATTGTCGGTTGCGTCAAACATTATCTCAGACAAAATTGTCTCCCACCAATGGTTTGATACCATTGACTTATATGGGCGAGCTGCCGGAGGCTAGTTTAGGATGGTGTGGTAGGACTGGTATGAGAAACAACATGAATGGTCAGGTGCTCCAGCTTTCGCGATAAAGTGTTCCCGGTTTTTCATTAATACCCGTCTTACAAAAATCCAATGTTGGCTATTTAGGTTTAGAAATAAATCCACCAGTTTTAATCAAAACATTGCATTTTTTATACCAATACTGTTGGTACCAACATGTGCAAAATAATTCCTAGAAATTAATTTAGTCAGAAATTTTCAGAAAAAATAGTCCAGGCATTTTCAAAACACATATTCTATCGTTCGTTTGTGTGTTCCCGTCTTTGGCAACCTATGAAATTGATAAGAAAGTTGGTCATATATATATGTCCCCTGTTTGTATGCAAAAGGACGGGTTGCAACAAGGGTTCAAAAATAGATTTTCTTTAAATTCTGTTAATTGATAGGGTTACATAGTATCTTTAATTTGTATGTGTAAACAATCTGATGAGGGCTTATTTTTGGAGATAATGGCTAACAAATTGGGTGGGGTAAATTGACATGAAAATCAAATATGTACTTTGAAGTTTAATAACGTTTTCGGTATACTTCAGATCGAATTGAAGTTTTGCATGTACTTTCAATGTACTAAGGACAGAAAATTTTTGGAATCATTAATCATGCATTTTAGTTTGTTGTTTTTCTGTATTCATCCTTTTGTCAATCTCAGATTTTGCTTAATTTCGATGTACCAACTTTACGAATCTATCTCTACGGCTTTCACTTTTGTATAAATTAACATGGTATTTTGTGAATAGGATGCTATATGATGTAACTAAATATGCGTAAATTTTGGGTCAAATCCATATCTTAGAACTAAAGTTTTTTTTACCTTGACCTTCAAATGTCATTCTAAAAAGTCACTTTTTTATCATTTTCAGATATATCTTGATATAAAAATTGGTTTATAAAGTATTTTTCAATAGATAAAGGCACAGGTATAATATTCTTGCTGTTTTAAGTTTGTTCAATGTTAATTTCACAGTATAGCCTAGACGGATTTTCTGAAATTCTACCACCCAGTAGGCATTTTTTAGTAGAAGCAGTTACTTAATCTAACTTTACTAATTCAAGGATGCTGAATTTAATGGTGCCCGGTGCAACTCTGAAATCGGCCATTTTAACAAAATGGCGGCCATTTTACAAAATGGCCGCCATATGGCCACCACGTTCTCTTTAAACCCGTATATCTCTGTCAAATATTCACCTAAATGAACGAAAATAGTTTTAAATGAAAGCCTATATAATTATCTAGCTATTCCAAAATGATTTCTATTAATCATTGCATTTACAAGTCTATAATATCTTGGGGATTATAAAATTAATGATAAAAATCCATGAATTTAGAACATTGCTTCAATGGAAATAGTGCTGTATATACAATATCGTTGTGATTTTTATCATGCAAAATAGTCAAAATATTCTACAAACCCTTAGCAACGAATTGCAGTGTCCATTGGCAGTAATAACTTATATGTCTTATTGGTAGGTACAGATCAAAGTCAGCTGGGGTCAGTTATTTTAACGAGAGTTGATTATATGGTGTACAGTTGCCTTCCAACTTTATCAATTTGATTTTTATGAAACCATCACTTTTCCTGTATGAATATTGATTCCAAAATACCATACTTGTTAAATGATAATGTGTAAGTTCTAAACAGACGATTTAAGCAATGATTTTCATGGTCTAGATGTTGAATAGTGAGATTAGTTACCCCACCCACTAAAGTAACCTTGAATACCGGTGCCGTTTTCTTTGACGCCGAAAAACTTGAAAAATTGAAAATAGTTTTATGCTGTAGTGACTAGAGTCTAGATATAAGCATTTGTAATGCTAATAAAATATAAATCCCTTGTACAGCAGTACGTAAATGATTGCCATGGTTACGCCAATAACACAAATACTCGAAAATTATTATATTTGTTGCAGAAAAGTCATTTCATGTTTGTTTATAATCAATGCTTCAATTATTTTGAAATGTTCATATTTCGAACTTCATTTCTTTATTTATGTAGTACATTTATCTTAATCAAATCAAAATCGCACTTCGAGGTTACCGGTATATTTCGCAGAAAGAATGGGAACTTATTGAGTTACCCCACCCACTAAAATAACCTTGAACACAGGTAACGTTTAGTATGCCGAAAAACTTGTAAGAATCAATTGAATATGGTTTCATGGTGAGGTGCCTTTTCCTTTTGGTAAAAACAGTTTTTGTTTTTTCATATCCCAATAAAAAAAGTGACATTAATAATTGGTCCACATTCAAACGCAAATACCTTCAATATAATGTGTTACTTTCGGCGAAAATCGTGTTGTTTCAAGCTGGGTAACTTTGCATCTAATTCTACATCTGGTCAAACGATAAGCTTTACCATACAATTGAAATGCAGCTTCGGAGAGAGAAATATTCAGAAGCATTTCTATCAAAATGTGTACATGATCTTCAACATTAAAGTAATCAATGTACCATATTCATTCCTTTGGAAGATAGCCAGGTGAGAAATATTCCAGAAGTTTTGTATGTACATTTTTTATTCGAAATTTCCTATGGCAACAAATTCATCTTGATCAGTAGGTATGGAAATGGTTTTAATGTATATCAATTGATATCTCCAGAATATGAAATGTGTTGCATTTGATAATAAACTATACTAAGCCAAAAAGAAACCCCGGATACCCAAACCAATTAGCTAAAAAAATATGAAAGTTATATTGCCTAGCCTAATTGGTCAGCTATAAAAGCTAAAGGTATGTTTATTATAGTGTCTTGCCTATTTTAAGTGCCAGTCAGTGTTGACTTATGAGACACTTTCTTCTGAATGCGCAGTACCTCCCGATTCCCTATTCATGATGCTGGGCGTCTGGCAGAGATGAGTCTACGGTAACCATTAGTTTAACTTGCTGGCGGCTCACCAACCGTTCACATCAGTTTAAAACATGCAGGCCGCTTCCACAAGATTCGACCCTTCGACCTCCCGCTTCCAGTACGGGGAACTTGACTATTAGGCCACAGAAGCAGTTCATACTTAACATGGGCAAATTACAGTGATTTCATATTGCTGGAATCAATAAACGCGATTCAAGATATTTGTAACTGGAGAAAAGATTAATGACAGCAGAGTACATGTGTACAATTTTGAGGTATTCATTTACCAAATCTAGTCCATAAGGCACTTTTGAAACTGTCATATTGGTATTCATAGTTTTGAATTACTATGTTTTGAACAGCAGATTCCATTTATCAAGCATAATTATCTCAACTACCGAGCGCCTTGTCAGATGCATGAGAAAGAAGAGTACGACTTTAAGACCGACTGACTGACAATGCGTTACGAGGTTATACCAGGACCAAATTATTCGCCTATCCGATTTGAACATACTCCTTTGTGGAAACAAAGAAACTGCTTTTAACGCAGAAGGCAATCATTGTCACATCATTCATTCCGACAAAGTACAAAACTTAACAAGGGCATGGTCTACAAACCAGATGTTCTTGTATTGGGCAGGGTAAAAGATAAACTCTCAATTTGATCCTGGTAAACTGTGTACCGTTCTTATAGTCGACATTGGGTATTCTGAAATCAAACTACGAACGCTATATTGATTCTTTGAAAATGATAAGTTTGGTGGAGTATCAGTCATGGTATGGGGACAGAGTGCTCATTTATTGATAAAGTGTACCTGGTGGTAGGCTAATAGCCATATTGCACAGAAATAAAATGATCTTCCCTATTGCAGTACCATCTTTACATATGCATGCCCTTGTATTGAAATATGATTGTGCATCATTGGGTCGCATATTTCAGTCACATGTCGAAGTGTCTCAGAATATCCAGTCTTTTGATTGACCAGCAAAGAGCCCTGAAATGCCCCCTTTTGAGCACATTTGTGACAAACTGGACAGGTGATTAGGGAGACACCAGATCCTTTAGTTGACTCATTCTCTTATAGAACAATGAAAATAATCTCGTGCTAACAGTAAACTGATATGTCCCAGACACAGGAGTGACATAGCTCAGAAAAATTACCATACAACATCATAATTAAAGAAGTTGCAAGTCTACATAACGCCAATATTCGCCCAAGAGTCTCTGCATGACGTCAATATCTACCCATGATGGACTATTGTCAATAAAAGCCATTTTCTCATTTTGGCGACACTATAAAGATGAAATAGTAACATCATATTATTGATGAACATAACATCATTGAGAATTCTTTGTCAAGTTATACAAGTCTTAAATGTTATTTCGCTGTGTGTTTTCTTATATACCAAAGGGGTAACCAAATCAGGGAATGCATGAAATGCATTTATGGTATGTAATGTTTGACGCTTTATTGTGGTGGCCGTATATTAGCATCCTGTCAAGGCTTGGCAGTATTAAGCCATCAACATTTATGTTGTCTTTTTTCCGATGACTATGTGCCTATCATTGGCCGTATATTAACATCCTGTTAAGTCTTAGCCGTAACAAAATATCAAAATATATGCTTCTCGGTTTTCTGATTGACTATGTATCACAAAAAAGAATAAAGAATACAAAGACTGAAGGTTGTGTTTAAATAATGAATGGATCCATGTATTTCACAACTTTTACTTCTTGATTTCTTTGAATTGTTTTTACAAATTATCTCCAAACAGCTTAACCATATCTAGATTTACAGGTAATTCTATGTGGGAATAATATACTAGGACGGAAAAGAAACACCAGGTTCAGTGACTTCAATCAGATAAAAGCCAGAAGTTTATTCTTATTTACATACAGTAACAGTTAGTGTAATAAAACATAGATAACATTAGATTCAAATGAGATTGTATAACCTTCTCTACACAGAACTTTGTCATCTGAGCACGAGCACCTTTCAGTACGAGGATGAAAGGCTTGTGTCGTTTTATACAGGTTTATCGTTAAACTGGCGAACTGGCATAATTCCGATCGACTTGCATTAAAGCCTCTTCCTCTAAACTTTCCAGAACATGAGAGTAGCTTCTCAAAGGATACAATACAACAAATCAGACTTATTTTGAGTATATTACTCATAGATTTGCTATGTAAAAATATTATAATGTACATATCTGTAAATCTTTCTTACAATTTTATCACAACATAGAATCGTACTGTCCCGTATATTGGAAGGTACGACTATTAACAGAGCTAGTTATCAAGTAAAGCTGATAATTGAGCGTTCCCGTGGCACTGGTGGAATGTGAACCCTGAAACCTTTGGCCCCGACGATCGCATCCTATCATTTAACCATGGTGCCATTCAATGTCCCCAACACACAAAACAAGCATAAGAGACACCACCTTACGACACAAACATGTTTAAAATGTCTCTGTTCTACAGCAATAATAAATAACCTCGAAGTGGGATTTTAATTGACTTATCTTAAAAAAAGTACATTAACCCATTACCAATCGGCAAAATTTTAGACTGCTCCAAATTCAAAGATGTTGCAGATGACAATTTCAAGTGAATGAAATTTAAAAAAGATTGATCATTTTGGGTAGAAAATATTTTGAAAAATGAAGAAATTGCTTGTTACAAGCAATTTCTTCATTTTCCACAATGTTTCCAAAAGCCATTAACTTGTAGGGAGTCAAAAAGAGTCAATGTGTGGTAATGGGTTAAAATAGAAGTGACGTGCTAAATATTGAACACTTAAATTCTATGAAACATTTATTATAAACAAACGTAGTGACTTTTTTCTACAACAAATATAACAAGCCTTGTCTTGAGTATTTGTGTTATTCGTGTAACCATGCCAATCATTTACGTACTACTATTCCACGGTGGGTAACCCATGTGAATTTTGGGAAGCGTTCACACCAAAAAAATCGCCCGCTTCAAGGACGTTTTGTTTAATTTCTCAGCTAATACTCTGCAGATTTTGTTAAGATAAAGTGCACTGTTCGCATATTTGAGAGGGCCATTGCCGAGTCTCACTCACTCTGCACCTAATCCCATCGTTTTTTTTCAAACATTCAAGCGAAATGATAAACTTTTAATATTTGAAAGCACCATGTGATTCGGTGCTGAGTGAATTACAATTGGGAATGAATCTATCAAAGGTGCGTACGGTGCACTTTTTCTCTTCAAAATCCGTAAAGAATAAGCTGAGAAATTAAACAAGACATCCTTACTGAGGACGATTTTTCGGTGTGAACGCTTCCCAAAAGACATGTTGGCTACCCACCGTGTGTACTAGGGATTTATTTATTTTTATTAATTTCACAAATGCTTTTATCAAGACCTACACCATAAAACTATTTTCATTTCTTACATGACGTTTTTCGGCGTCAAAGAAAACGGCACCAGTACTCAATGTTATATAAGTGGGTGGGGTAACTAAATGTCATTATTCAACATTTATACCATGAAAATCCTTGCTTAAATCATTTGTTTAGAACTTACACAATATCATTTAACAAGACTGGCATTGTGGAATCAATATTCATACAAGAGTATCGATGGTTTCATAAAATCAAACTGATAAAGTTGGAAGGCAACTGTACACCATATAATTATCTCATGTTAAAATAACTGACCCCAGCTGACTTTGACCTGTACCTACCATTACAACATGTAAGTTATTACTGCAAATGGACACTGCAATATGTTGCTAAAGGTTTGTAGAATATTTTGACTTTTTTACGTCATAAAAATCACAACGATATTGCATATACAGCATAATTTCCATTGAAGCAATGTTCTAAATTCATGGATTTTTATCATTAATTTTACAATCCCCAAGATATAATGGACTTGCAAATGCAATAATTAATAGAAATCATTTTGTAATAGTTAGATAAATATATAGGCTTTCATTTAAAACCATTTTCGTTCATTAAGGTGAATATTTGACAGAGATATACGGGTTTAAAGAGAACGTGGTGGCCATATGGCGGCCATTTTGTAAAATGGCCGCCATTTTGTTAAAATGGCCGATTTCAGAGTTGCACCGGGCACCGTTAAATTCAGCACACTCATATTATGTTAAAACCACCCGGTGCAAAAGTCTACTAAAAAATGCCAACTGCTCTTTATATGAGTGGAATTTCAGAAAATCCGTCTAGGCTAGTAGACCTTGACTTTTATATACGGAACAATAATGCTTATTGAAAATGAAATTGTCCATTTACCTCTTCAAAAATCCTCGTTATTATGTGCCTAAAGGTCAGTATCAATCGTGAATTTTCCACAGAACTAAGTAATTACAACTTGCATTTTATGAAAATAACCTTATTTGTTTAAAATTCACTTCACATACCAATTTTCATGATAAGATTAAACTCAAAATCATAGAATTTAATATTTTAGAATAACCTTTGAAAGTCAAGGTAAAAAAAACCTTTAGTTCTATGCAATGAGTTTAATCCAAAGTTTACACATATTTAGTTACATCATATAGGATAATGTTCACAAAATACCATATCAATTCATACAAAAATAAAGGTTGTAGAGATAGTTTCGAAAAGTTGGTACATCAAAAATAAGCAAAATCTGAGATTAACAGAAGGACAAATACAGAAAATCAACAAACTGAAAAACATGATTCCAAAGATTTTCTGTCCGTAGTGCATTGAAAGTACATGCAAAATTTCAATTCGATCTGATGAATACAGAAAAAGTTATTTGGCTTCAAATTACAAATTTGATTATCATGTCAATTTACCCAACCCATTTTGATAGCCATTATCTCCAAAAAAAAAAAAAAAAAAAAAAAAAAAAAAAAAAAACCATCAGAGTTTTTTACACATACAAATTAAAGATATTATGTAACCCTATCAACTTACAGTTTTTAAAGAAAATCTATTCTTTGAGCGATTTTAGGACCTTGTTGCAACCAATCCAAAATTTGGGGAAACTTTGAAACCGGACTGGTTGTCAAACTAGACAGTCCTGGCGGCCTGGAAGCGCTCCACAGGCCTGATTATTTGTTGTGTTGAATGCAATTTCAAAGGTTGAGGCTGCGCAAACAAGCAAATGCATGACCAAGCTGAAAGTTACGAGCAAGTAAAATCTCATGGTCAGTAAGATTTCTATGAAAGTTCTGTATTGATTAGTCAATTCTAATGCTTGTAAAAGTGAAAATAAAGCCGAAAATGGCAATTTTGTCAATAACAAGGGCACATAACTCATATAAAATTCAGATCAAGCTGAAAATTACACAAAGGCAAGATCTTATAGTCACCAATATTCTGTACAAGGTTTTCTTGAATGGTCAATATTTGTAGTTGCTAGAGTGAAAACAAAGTCAAAATATAGTCGAAAATGGCAATTTTGTCAATTTCAAGAGCGCATAACTCATGATGTAAGATTCAGATCAAGCTGAAAATTATACCAAGGAAAGATCTTATGGTCATCAACATTCTGTCTCAGTTTTGTCCTGATTGGTCAATATTTGTAGTTGCTAGAGTGAAAACAAAGTCAAAATTTAGTCGAAAATAGCAATTTTGTCAATTTCAAGGGCACATAACTCATGATGTAAAATTCATATCAAGCTGAAAATTATACCAGGGAAAGATCTTATGTTCATCAACATTCTGTACAAGTATTGTCTAAATTGGTCAATATTTGTATTTGCTAGAGTGAAAACAAAGTCAAAAGAGAGCCGAAAATGGCAATTTTTTCAATTTCAAGGGCACATTACTCATGATGTAAAATTCAGATCAAGCTGAAAATTATACCAAGGCAAGATCTTATAGTCACCAACCTTCTGTCTGAATTTTGTCTTGATTGGTTAATATTTGTGGATTTTAGAGTAAAATTAAAGTCAAAACCAGCTATTTTTGATATTCAAGGGCAGATAACTTGGGTTATTCTGATTCAATTCAAATTCTTTGAAGGAATCTGAGAGAGGGTCACCCAAGGATCATTCTTGTGAAGTTTGATTGAAATCCATCTGGTAGTTTCTGAGAAGAAGATTTTTAAAGAAAAAGTTTACGGACGGACTGACGGACGGACGCACGGACGCACGCACGACGGACACACCGCCATGACAATAGCCCGCTGGCCTGTCGGCCAGTGGAGCTAAAAATGAAAATTGTGAACAACGGCACCTTAAGATGCTCCCGGATTTCAATAGCACCCGTCTAGCAAAAGCCCAATGTTGGTTACCTAGTTTTGATATCAGTCCCATATTTTAAATCAGAATAGCAAAAAGATTCATTGTAGAGCATTTTGGTACCAACATTGTTGATGCCAACATGCCCAAAAAATTCTCAGAAATTTATGAAGACAGAAATTGTCTGGAAAATAGCCAAGAAATTTTCAAACCCTAAAATTCTATAAAAAAATGGTATGTTCCCTTCTATGTCAACCTATGAAATCGATAAGAAAGTAGGCCATATATGTCCCCTGTTTGTATGCAAAATTTGGTGAAAATTTGATACCGGTAACGCTGTCAAATAATGAAAATTGTGAACAACGGTACCTTAAAATGCTCCCGGATTTCAATGATACCCATCTGGCAAAAGCTTAATGTTGCCTACATAGTTTTGATACCGGTCCCCAATGTTGAATTAAAATAGCAAGAGGAGTCATTGTACAACATTTTGTATCAATATTGTTGATACCAACATGCAACATGTTTCTTCACAAATCTGAGACTATTAAAAAGTTAATATGTCAACAAAGCAGTTGCTAGTTCATCAGTGAAAAGAAATATTAGCAATTTTGCATTTAACGGCACAATTAATGTACTATAAAAACTGCTTTTGTGTTCTTTTTATAATCTTAAGCAGTATAGTAAAGAAAAAATGTTTGTATTTATAATGAAGTATTATAAAAGCTGATAAGCCACAAAGGCAAGTAAAAAAGGGTGATACAATAGGTAAAATACGCAACATTATGGTATTTTCTTTATTTTTCATCACCACATTTCATAATTTATTCAGCTGTTTGGGATTTTTTCTTCCCTTATATCATTTGGGGTGAGGTAAGACAATGTGTCATTTATTCTTTAAAATCATGTTTCTGTATGAAAAATGCTACAACTAGTGCCTTGTATAAGTTGATGATGTTAAATCAAGCCACAGGAAAGCATATTTGAGCTATTTACAAATCTATATAAAAGGTATTAAGTAAAATCTTAGATTTTACATTCTTAGAAATCAGGACCCTTTACACTTAAATTAAAAAAGACGACACTGTTACCGGTTTCATTTTTTCTTCATATTTTACCATTAGCATGGACATATATGGGGACAATTCTAATGTAAATATCATAGGTTGACAAAAACTGAAATTCGGTGAAATAAGACCTGAATTTGGTCAAAATATTTAAAAACTAAAAAAAAAAAAAAATGGTAATCTGAATTTGGTCAAAATATTTAAAACCTAAAACAAAATGGTGATGAGGTCATACAAAATCTTTAAGCAAATTGATTTTCGTTGAATTATATATACTATTTTGGTTTATATATGAAGAGAAATTATTAGACATCATTTCATTTTTGGGGACAATTTGGCTCGAATACAAAAAACCTGTGTGTATATGTCCTGTTTTACTTAGGATACCCCACCCACCATTTTTAAGCAAAAATCTTAAAATTCTCAGAAAATCATTTTTCGGAATAGATTTTTAGAAAAATATTTCGGGAATAACCCCATAATACAGAATACTAACTGCATATCAAATTTCATGAAATTCCGAGCCTAGGCACAACCATATGGGAATTTCTGTTAGGTTGAGACCCCCCCCCCCTTGGGCTGAAAAAATGTACTGGTAATATGCAAGAAAGTTGCGTTTACAATTTACCAGCAACAACATAGTGTATGATTCAATGAGTACCAAGCCCATCACATAAAACCAAATTTGAATAGAAATTAGATAAAGTAATGTTATACTTATTCATCATAAACCAAAGATATTCAGCCTTTTATATCTGTAATAAATATTTCGAAATATGTTTGAAATTGTCATTAAAATTTGAATTTTGAACTTGACTTGAAGAACGATAAAATACCGTTTATATGAAAAATGCAATTTATAACTTTGAATTGAAATATTTTCGTGTTTTACCTGTTATTGAGAGCTGCAGGTATAAATCCCAAAAGTCTTTTTTGATAATTGTCCGTATCCACCATATATCACCTGTTACTATTATCCCGTTATGTCCACCGTGCATATCAATCCGACCATTGACAGTGAAAGCTTCAATACCGAGTCTAAACGTTGAGAGAACGCTATTGATTCTTATAGTCACAGCCAGGATAACACTACAGGGATGAATTGAAACGGATGTAACTCCGTTTCCAAGGGCTATTCTGATGTATTCTAACGGCTGGTGCAAACTCACCATGTGTTTACGGCATCATCTGCACCAGTACAGACACAATCTGAGCCATCAGGGGCCCGTTTTACTAAAATTTGCGTAAGTTTTTGCGTAACTTTACGTCTAAAAAATCTTACGCAAATTCTTAAGTGCGTTTTACAAAACGATCGTAAGAAAATTTTGAACGGAAGAAAAAAATTATCGTAACTCTAAAAATAGAACAACGGTGACTAAAAATAAACCAACAATGTGCTCTTATCCCGGTTTAGTTTCCCGTAAATATGAAAAAATACTAGTTGTGTACTAGTTTCAAACTGTGCTTTTTAGCATTGATAAAAGTAATTCTGCATTAAAAAATACAGAAATTGGATATTTTAGGTGAACTGCTGAACTATTACAGATACGGTTCCAAACGTATTATATATGTTCGAAGGTGTCCATTAGATTCGGGAAAACGTGAAAAATACTAGCTGTCATGTTGTTGTTGTTCCATTCTATAAATAGTAACACAAAACAAAGTGAGAAAATACAACGAAATAAACATACATTTCCGTCGATTTTTTTTTAATTTCAGCCTTTCCTTTGATATGTATTTTGATTTTATCGGTAATTTTTTAGTTTATAAGGCTTTATAAGGTAAATTGAGGCACTGGCATCAGTTACGAAAACACTTACGTCAACTGTTTTTGATCGTAAAGTTACGCAAAAACTTAAGAAATTCTTAGCTGCGAACATATTTAGTAAAACACACTCACGCAAACAAATGAACGTACGTTCAAGTCTACGAAAAAAATGAACGTAAGTTCGTTGATAAAACGGGTTCCAGGTACTCTCCAACGGGTATCATTCGTATTCGATTTTAGCCATTCGTGGGAGATAGACGGCTGCTGACAAATGTCAGATATTAGCTTATCTCCACTAAGACTCCCCCCCCCCCCCCACACACACACAACAACCGGAAGTCGTCCTTTGATGACTCAATTATGGCCAATCACCGTTCGTTGCCATTGCACGAGGGATACTTTGCTCGATATTGGGTCAGAGCCTCGATCTGGCATAGAGAAACCGACTGTTCCTATAAACCCATTACATTACATTGTTTGCCACAGAAAGCGGCTCATAGGTACGGAATAAAACGATAATTGAAAGGGGTCAATTTGCAAGATCTGGATTTCAATTCATGTTACCTTGACTGATATATGTCGTTGTTACAGACCATCGAGAAGTGACTTCACTTTAGGTCAACAAGATGTTTTTCTTACACTCTAAGTTTCTGCGCAAATCCCAAATTATCAAACAGACCGCGCACATTATATAGTTTGCTTGTTTTATGTCTTCGGAACATCAATTATTTCTTCATTTGATGTTGTCTTTTTGATAATGAACGGAATTTCAGTCTGTCCATATTCGAAAATATGGCAATCCCGAACGAAAGTTTTATTAAAATAAAATGTTTTTACATTATGGAATAAGGGGAATGCGAGCAATCTGGTCATCTGCATTTTTTATGATAAATACAAGATGTTTCTTTTCTGGAAGTTTTTATTCTATATCATAAAAACCGAAATGCGACACCTCCGTTACATCACGAAGAAACGAAGACGTCTGCATATGAAATAATACCACATACGTATCTTTTATCAAAATGGTAAACAAACTTTGTTACGGATGGCACCCAGAAATTGACGAGTAGATACTATCGTCAATTTCTGTTGCCATTGGTGAAGTTGCACGAAGCGTTTGGTCCATGTATCTACATGTAATGCTCGATAGTATTCCTTAATATTCCGAACAAAATATTTTCTTCGCCCTGACAATCTTGTTATAAGTCTATGCTTTTCAATGAAAACCTCGTAACTGCAGCTTAAACAAGCTGCAGTTACGAGGTTTTCGTTGAAAAGCAACGAAGTGTTGTTGTATATCAAAGAACATCTGCAGACGTGCTGAGCTTCTGCACGTTTGATAGACAATGCATGTGTCTGTTGTTTACTTTTGGAGAGCATATTTTTGTCACTGCAATTCTTCAGGCCACGCAGTTTGATTATGCATGCTTTGTTATTAGTTTTTAGCTCACGATAGTCATGATAGTGCTCATGGTGAGGTATTGTGATACCGCTGTGTCCGTCGTGCGTCGTCCGTCGTGCGTCAACCTTTGGCTTGTGTGCACTCTAGAGGCCATATTTTTTGCCCAATAAACCTGAAATTTGCTCAGAATGATTGTCTTGATAAAATATCGGACAAGTTCGAAATTGGGTCATATGGGGTCAAAAACTAGGTCACGTGGTCAAATCTTAGAAAAACCTTGTATGTACTCTAGAGGCCACAATTTTTGCCCGATAAACCTGAAATTTGCTCAGAATGATTGTCTTCATTAAATCTCGAACAAGTTTGAAATTGAGTCATCTAGGGTCAAAAACTAGGTCACGCGGTCAAATCTTAGAAAAACCTTGTGTGCACTCTAGGGGCCAATTTTTTTGCCCAAACAACCTAGGAATTGATCAGAATGATTGTCTTGATCAATTCTCGAAGAAGTTAGAAATTGGGTCATATGGGGTCATAAACTAGGTCATGAGGTCAAATCTTTCTAAAACCTCGTGTGCACTCTAGAGGCCACATTTTTAGCACAATCAACCTAAAAATTAGTCAGAATGATTGTCTTGATCAATTTTCGGACAAGTTCAAAATTGGGTCATCTTGGGTCATAAACTAGGTCACGAAGTCAAATCTTAGTTAAACTTTGTGTGCACCCTAGAGGTCACATTTTTTTTGTCTAATCAACCTGAAAATTGTTCAGAATGATTGTCTTGATAAAATCTCGGACAATTCGAAAGTGTGTCATCTGGGGCCATAAACTAGTTCACGAGGTCAAATTTTAGTTAAATATTGTGTGCACTCTAGAGGCCACAGTTTTTGCCCAATCAACCTAGAATTGATCAGAATCATTGTCTTGATATAATCTCGGACAAGTTCGAAATTGGGTCATCTGGGGTCATAAACTAGGCCACAAGGTCAAATTTTAGTAAAAATTTGTGTACACTCTAGAGGTCACAATTTTTGCCCAATCAACCTGAAAATTAGTCAGAATGATTGTCTTGATCAATAGGGGTTTGTCAAGCAAATAACGCGCATGCGCACAAGCCGTAATTCGTTTACCTGTTTCCCTCGAGGGGGCAAGTCGATAATCATTCTATAGTGGGATAATAAGCGTGACGGATTAATCTGCAATTGTGATTCGTTAAATCGAAAAAATGGGCGGACACGATCATTGTTGCGTGTATGGGTGTGATCATAGACGGAATAAACTGTCAAATAATTGTAGATTCTTCACCTTTCCAAAAAAAATCGGCATTAAAATGCGATGGATTCATGCGTCGGGTAGACATAACTTGAGTTTAAAAACACTTACAAATAACGTGAAAGTTTGTGGATGCCACTTTATTTTGGGAAAGCCAGATAGAACTGATAAAAACAATCCTGACTATGTACCAAATAGAAATATACCAAGTATTTTGACGAAGAAACCCACCAGACAATCTAAAACGAGCAAAAAATCGTCGGAATATACCAAGACTCTAGAAGCGGCCGAACAAAGCTCAACCATAGTTTCTAGAGTTACAAAGAGAAATCGACGACAATTATCACTCTGCGAAATCCCCAGTCCCTCCAATGAGATTGAGATATCTTCCGAAGTAAGTATTATTCATTTATAACTGCATGTATTATGTCCGTCATTCAAAGGCCGAAGAAGATTTTGAGGTACGGAAATAACGAGAAAACTCCACAAAAGAAATCTAGATTGACTCCGTATTGGATTAAAATTTTGGAAAAGAAGATATATAATAGTCTGTTGAAATATTTATATACAAATCAGTTCACCATAAGGATCCTGTTCAAAACTGAATTATCATTTAAGTGCAAATATCGTATGGAAAATACTGCATTCCGCATGATTTCGAAATCTTAAAATACCTACTCTTCGCATTTTCTCGAGCCAAATCCCACTATTCATCCGTGAGCTATAAAATTTCATAATTAGGCTATAGTCCTAATTATATATCATATCATCAAAACGGTATCGAAACTTAAGTTGATTTCTGTTCTGGGGTAAAAAAACTGACTTTTGTTAACCCATTACCACACAGTGACTCCTTTTGACTCCCCACAAAATAATGGCTTTGGAAAACATCGTGGGAAATGAAAAAATTGCTTGTGACAAGCAATGTCTTCAATTACCACAATGTTTTCTGCATAAATATACCAAAAAATCAAAATTTCATTCACTTCAAATTGTCGTCTGCATCATTTTTGATTTTGGAATAGTCTAAAAATTGCCGTTTAATTATGGGTTAAGACACTATTAAATTCAAAATAAAGGCCAAATGAATACGTTCGTGTCCCTTCTTATTCGAAAAACACGGAACCTGATCAGTAAAATTAATGCTTAAATTGCGCTCCGACTGGGATGTTTAGCATTATTGATCATTATTTGGTTTTGAAATAATGATACCGATGATCTGTCTCACTACCGTATTGCTATTAATTTCGGTTGTTCGATTTTTTTTTTTGCTTCGAATTCCGTTCAATGACAATTTCGTCTGATTTGTCACATATCTTTGATTGGTGTCCAAAATTATCATTTTTACAGCTTGATTAAAGGTAAAAGTACATTTCGATTGCCAATATTGATGGGATCATTATTGTCAATACAAAGGGTTTTGCAGATAGGCCTACTGGTATATCACGCGTTTGACAGTCTCGTCGGTACAGTACTTTAATATCGCCTTATCAGTATATCACAATCAACGTTATCGGCTTTTCAACAGCAACAAAAAACCTGTCATTCCAAAACCCTTTCCTCGCCGATATGTTCCAAAGAAACGTGCCAATGCGAATATTAAATCTCGAGGAAAAAAAAAGAAAGAAAAAAGAAGGCTCGTTAGATCAGGGGCCGGTCGGTCATCAATCAAACCATCTTTTATGAAAATTATGAAGCAAATTAAGGGGAAATGCTTACCATCACCGTTTAATTCTTTTGTCAGAATGTTTTCACGAGTCAGGGACAGGCTTAGCAAATATTATGCATAATACCAAGTGGGGTTTATTCATAGTGGCGGATCCAGAGTCGTTTCGGGGGGATCAAATGCCCCACATCCTGTAGTGTAATTTATTCATTTTTTAAAACTTGTTTAACTATTTCCAAGACAGCAAATATTGAGACTGTTCTGATCGAATACAGTTGAACTCGACATTACTATTACTGACAACAGAAACTGTGTAATAAATACCCAAGATATATATTTGGGGAGAAAGACAACACTGGTCAGCAACTTTTTCCCCTTTGACATTTAAGTTTTCGTAGGCTATTACTTTCTAGGACGTGATAGCCTTGTCTTTGGGAAAAATAAATGAACCCCTCGGTGGTGCTATAACACTTCATGTTTTACTTTAGAAATCAACAATTTTATAGCCCGTAACTCTTTTTGAAAATTGTGCCAGCCTTCAGTCGTTGGAGAAAGGGTAAAATCTCCCTGCAAAAATCGCCTTTAATGGCAAAAACATCGTAAAAGTTGATTTGATGATTCGTTGTTACAATGTTCTCAATAACGCAATGTCGTTGACTGAATGGTTAAGACTATTATGTTGGAATATGCCAATCGCCGGTGTTATTGCAAAACCTCGTAACTGCAGTTTGATTTAAGCTGTAATAACAAGATTTTAAAATATATATTTGATATAGGAGTCGACATATACCGACTATTCATCCCATCAAAATGTATGCGCAGACAAGTGAACAAGCTTCGTGGTCATTATGGGAATATGACAATAGGGATAAAAAAGAAACCGATAGAAATGATGAAGTAGGCCTACATCTATTTATTTTCAATTTTGACCAATTGTGACATCTTGGAGTATAAGTGATTCATCTCGCACACAATTCGATGTATAATCATGCTTAAATGTGTAAATAAACTTAGTTTTTTAACGTGTATTCTACAAACAAAATAGAGCGATAATTTACCGGGAGTAAATAGTGCCCCCTCAAGAACACTGGAAGTACATTTTTAATTTTCTTTGTGAAGAGTTTCGCAAGGGGAATAACTCTTTGACAAACCTCTATTTTCGGACAGGTTCGAAATTGGGTCATCTTGGGTCATAAAATAGGTCACGAGGTCAAATCTTAGTAAAACATTGTGTGCACTGTAGAGGTCACATTTTTTGTCCAATAAACCTGAAAATTGGTCTGAACGGTTGTCTTGATAAATTCTATGACAAGTACAAATTGGGTCATCTTGTGTCACATCTGGGGTCACAAACTAGGTCACGAGGTCAAATCTTAGTAAAACTGTGTGCACTCTAGAGGCCACATTTTTGCCCAGTCAACCTGAAAATTGATCAGAATGATTGTCGTAATCATTTCTCGCTTACGTTTGAATTTGAATCATCTTGTATCATTAACTAGGTCGTGAGGTCAAAACCTGGTAAAACCTTGTGTGCACTCTAGAGGTCTCATTTTTTGCCCAATAAACCTGAAAATTGGTCTGAACGGTTGTCTTGATAAATTCTCTGACAAGTACAAATTGGCTCATCTTGTGTCATAAACTATGTCACAAGGAAAAATCTTAGTAAAACCTTGTGTGTACTGTAGTGACATTATTTTTTGCCCAATGAACCTGAAAATTGTTTGGACGGGTATGGAGTTTTACATCCTACTCAACAGCTAAGGTCATATCGTCGTTGTAAATGCAAAACCTCGTATCTCGTTTTTGGAAAATTTTAAAGGGGAGGGAAAAAGTGTAATAACTTTTCCCAAACTGAAATGTTTTACTTTTACTTGAAATTTGGACATATTGTTCATAAATATTATATCATTGATACTGATCGGTTAAAATATCTCAAAACCTGCGAGAATTGTCTAAACTGGACACACAAGTATGTACTTTGAAAATCGCAAGAATCGACATACGAGGTTTTGCATTTACACCGACGATATGTAGAAGGGACTTTGGTTTAAAGTCTCATCCGAAAGACTGGAGATGCAGGGATCGACAGGGGATCGAACCAGTGACCCCTGTGTTTCAAGTCCAATGTGTTACCACAAATTGGTAAAGATAACTATTTTGACGAATCTTGGACAAGTTCGAAATTGGGTAATCTGAGATCATAAACTAGGTCATGGTGTCAAAACTTAGAAAAACCTCATGATTGTGCACTTTGGATGTTACAAAATTTGCCCAATTAACCTTAAATTGATTCAGAATGAATGTCCGGAACTTACTCAGAATTTTTGTTTGCATTATATCTGACAAAATTGAATATTGGTCACAATTGGGGTTGTGAAATAGGTATCTAGGTCAAAATCTTAGTAAAACTATTGCATTTAGAGGCTAGCTAAATCATATACAAAAAGTTATTATCCCAGGTGAGAGCTTCAGGGCCAATGGCCCTCTTGTTCATTATGTTATGGTATAGTTTGTTTTTAAACTTGGTTCATGAAGGATAAACTCGGGAATTACTTTTAAAGTTTCATCGCTGAAAGTGTGACACGTATGAAGCGTCACGCGAAAAGATACCATGTGTGAAAAGCAAATGTATCGGCTCGCTGCCCGCGCATACTGATTATGTCGTGTTTTCGCCCTTAAAGCTGTGTTTTTTTAATTTAGAATGTCTATCTACGTTTATATATCATATTTAGTTTGGAAATTCGATATCTCGTGGACTCTTGCTATTTCTGTCTTCGGGTTTTCTGTCTTGGGTTAATGGACTTATATAGCTGATGGCTCACTTTCACGCACCAGGCCACAAATATGTAAAAAAAACGTTTCTCCTCAATTTGATATAGTATTACTTAAGGAGGACAATCGCATGCCTGAGCATTGATATTATAGAAAAATCGTATTGCTGGTGTCAACATTTATTCATCATCAAGACTCCCAGAAGATTTCATAAATAGATTACCTAGACGAAATGTAGACAAAAATAATCGTGTTTCACACCAAGGTGTGATATAGAAAATGGTGTTCACAGTATCGTGTCTGTCAAGGGAAAACTTTAAACATGTTACTCAAGACAATTAAGAAGTACTTTCACAGAACAGATTGACATTCAATCAAATCATTTAACCAAATATAAATGTCATGAAGTAGACAATACATAGTTGTTTGCCGAGCTTTTAAAAATCGGATATGAATTAAGCACATATGCTGTATTTTCCATGTTAAGAAAATACCATTTTTTACTAAAAAAAAAACCCTTGCATATTAGATAAATATACTAGTCAAAACTTCTAACCGGCCAATTAAAAAATAAACATACTTTTTTCTGTGGTGATTGAATTTTCATGAAATTTGCCATGTAAATTTTTAAGCAACTTTCCAGATGATTTTGGCGAAAAGGTACCGCTGTTTTATTGAAATAAAAGCGCAACGTGAGAAAAGCTCAAAAAGCTCTAAATTCAAACGGAGCTCAGAATCTTGCCAATGTATTGTTTTTGGTCTCATGGGTCGATAGCTACAACATAGACTAAGAAAAAAATTGAAAATATTTGACAATTGTGCGCGGAATATGGCCGTTAAAGAAAATGAAAGAGGTTATGTATGCAGAAAAACGGTTCTTAAAGACAACATCTAAAACACGTTTTTCTTCGAAAATGCTTTAAATACAGACTGATGATTCACGGCGAGCTACAAAATGTAGAATATGTGTAAAAATCAGTTTTTTGCATCTTTTTTCCACACCAGACCATATTTGAGCATATTCGCTTGATAAAAGGTTATGTCGGTTGAATTTTAACACTATTTTACCATGCCTCCCATTCTTTCTGCTTCTTCTGTAGTCAAACAGTCACACAAAATTGACAATGTTTTCCATTTTTTTTTTGGGGTCTGGGTTGCAGCTAACGATTTGTGTACTTTGGGTTATTGAAGGTGTAGTATCTCGAGCTCTATCAAGATTTAGAGCTTTTTGAGCTTTTCCTTTATAACACATCAAAATTTGACAATTATTGATAAATCATCATTGAAATCCACGGGCATTATGCTTAAAAATGTACATATCAAATTTCATTAAAATGTAATAACTTTTAAAAAAGTTATAGTCATTTTTAAAGTGGTCGGTTAGGACTTTTGGCCAGTATATGTTGGTGCTGCATGTTATGAATACGAAATAAACGTTACACGGCATATGATAAAGAGAATATTGAATGCAGATGGATAAAATGTTGATTTTAGCATAATAGAACCAAGAATTTTTTTTCTGACCATAAAGTATATAAAATATACTTTTGGCAATATATTAAAATAGATTAAATAAAACAAAACAGTCTTGTTTCATGTACATTGTACATAATAATTCTATGTAATCCTAAAATTGCCGTGTTCAATTTTTTTGTATGATTATTGACGCCATTTTTCCTTATCGGTGTAGTATTTTTCCAATAGAGAAATGTCTCGTTAAAGTATGAGACTCTGACAATTTATCAGCGCTATTCAATGTATTTCTGTCCTGAACTAACTATTAATGAACCTTATTTTGATGTTCCTATTGTGATTTTTCATTATTCCCCGAGGAGTAGTGCAGACCTTTTGACCCCCTGTCTCATTTATAAACAAACAAGACCAATAGAGTGTGAATGCAGAAAGTATGCGCTGATTTTCAACCAAAATCTCTTAACTACAGAGTGTATAAAGCTGTAATTACGAAGTTTTTGAAGAAACACAACGTGACAATAGGAATGGGAGATAGTCCCGCGTCTGTACATAATTCGTTGGTGGGGAGTCAAATCTCATAACTACAGCTTGAATAAGCTGGAGTTACGAGGCTTTGACTTCCCACCGACGATGATTATGTTTCATATCCTTTTCTATTCTATGAAGTATTAGAATGGTAGGGCGTTGTGGTCTAGTGGTAGGGCATAGGCTTTTGGATCGAAGGGTCCTGGGTTTAATTCCAACCGGTGTCGCGGCATTTTTTGTGCTTACAAAGTAAGCCAATGCTGCTCTTCTCCAATGAGCATAAAATCAATGGGTCCATATGAAAGTTTAAGAAATCAGAGTGATCGGGCTGCCAAATGCACATATTTTAAAGAGCCGTCTTGAAACGCAATGATCGTGTGGTATTAATAATGTGGTAAGTTGGTAGAATTGAACCCAGTCTGAGGCTAACAGACTTAACCCCATTACATGTCGGAAAATCTGACCTAATTCATATTGTGTCGCAGATGACAATTTTAGGTTGATTACGTTTTGAGAATGGGTGCATCTTCGGTTAGAAATCATTGTGGACAATGAAGAAATTGCTTGTCACAAGCAATTTCTTCATTATTTTCAATATTTTCCCCACATTTGTCTTGGGTAAGCGAAACTCGTTACTGTATGAATGGTTTACACCAAAACGTTAATGACACGATTTAAATGCCCTGTTCAAATGGACGGGCAGAATTGGGAGAAAAATAAACCTAATTCTGCATTATCTTAATGATAATATCATTTCTTGGATGACAATGTTCAAACTAAAAATGAATAACTCGAAAACAGAAATTATTGCCTATGGTACAAGACAACAACTAGAAAAATTAAACATCACTAGTGTAACTGTTGGCGGTTGTGAAGTGAATTGTGTTGAACAAGTACGTGACCTTGGTGTTCACATGACAAGTACACTGAACTTTGACTTGCATATTCGAAAAAAGTGTCAAACAGCACACGTTCAACTTAGAAACCTGAAAGGTATTCGTAAATACATAACACAGAAATCTGCAGAAACTCTCGTTCATGGACTTATACACTCACATTTGGACTTTTGCAATGGGCTCTTTACTGACATCCCCTCTTATCAGTTAGATAGACTACAAAGGGTCCAGAATCACGCGGCCAGACTTGTAACAAATGCCACATATGAACAATCTAGCTTTAACATTTTAAAATCGCTTCACTGGCTGTCAGTACGAGCAAGAATCATGTTCAAGGTGCTTGTCATTGTCTTCCGGGTTGTGCACGGGACTGCGCCAGTTTACCTCAGGAACTTATTCACTCGAGCCCAAAGCTCATATTGCTTGAGATCAGCTAGTGATACGAGGGTTGTCCCAATAAATCGTAGACACATTTAATAACTTATCTTTTTAACGTCGCACAATGTTGATATTTTGTGAGAATATTACTTGTCCATTTTCAAATTTATATTCATCCCTTTTCTGTAAATGTCATTCCTTTATATCCTGTAATAACCACTTACTTTAAGTGTATAACGGTCATGCGGCGCACGTAAAAAATAACGTCTTTCCCGCTCATCGTTCCTGAGTTACTAGCGTGATTTAACACATTGGTTCCTATTTCCAGTCAAAACCGTTTACGTGGCCGTCTTAAGCAAATATTGTTTTGCAATTGAGCAAAATTTCAAAACATTGACGTTATTTGTTTTCCAACAAAGGAACTTTAAGTGAAAACAAATAACAGTTGCGCTGACGTAAAAAGACGACGTTTGAGAAAATTGCGGCGCACCGTAAAATTACACGTTTTTGTTGTGGATAGCGGAATGAGACATAGGACTCTTTCATGAAGACGAAAGAAATCAAAATACATGGCAATGTGTCCCGGATACATGAAAGGATTTTTTTAAAAAAAGAGTCTCAAAGAGACATTTTTATATTGCTTCTCGGAGAATGCTTAATTCATGTAGAAAACCTGGCGTTAAAGAAAAGAGGTAACTGATTAGGGAAAACAGTAAATGGTTAAGTGGGTGGCGAATAAAACGGACTTTGAGATAATAAAGGTTCCATGTATTTAAAAACATATTTTAGCATCAAAAGAACCTGCGAGATGTGTCTATAGATTAATCATAACACAAGGAAACGCGGTTCGGATGGAATTATCCTGGACATTTCTGGGTTCATTTCCCGGTGAAAAAGTAACGTTATTATTATATGACGTTTTGACGTGCGCCGCGGGTCTGTACATGCCTTTGCTAAATTTAGTATATATTTTGTAAACAATAAGCAGTCAACTTGATTTTTTGTCAAACTGCCGTCAATATATGTGGCTATAATCTATAGAAAAAATAAAAATATATATTGAGTGATTTCTGTTTTATCGACGTTGTCTACGATTTATTGGGACAACCCTCGTACATGTATCAAGTTTGTCGTTCCACGGTTTAAAACCAAAATTGCTGATCGATCGCTGGCTGTGGTAGGCCCAAAATGGTGGAATATGCTTCCAAATCATCTGAAATCTATCGAGACTGAACCCCATTTCAGATCTCAGTTAAAGACACATTTATTCAGACAATTTTACAGTGACTGAATTAATCCAAAATACTTGATGTATATACCATTGTTTGTAAATATCTCTAGACTCTGTGAAGCGCAATTGCATAGTTTTTACTTTTTGCGCTATATAAATGTAGTTGTATTTGTATTTGTATTTGTATCTTAACATCTCAATGTTTATTGAAAGTTTTCTAGGTATGAATCATTATTTCCTGTTAAAGGACCAACATAGTAAACGTAACAGTAAACCCATGACGGAGACGATATTAACCATGTAATGACAATTATACTCCAGTCACGATATTATGGTTTTATCAACTTAACATTTATTAACAATGACAAATTTTTAATAAATTTTTGCATGCGATGGTTTGAATCTTGCAGGTGTAAGACGCCTGCAAGATTCGAACCATCGAATGCAAAATTACAGATGTTTGAGTTCGATATAGTGTTGTTTACATTGGTAAGTTTTGTAAACATGTGCAATAATATCGTGACCAGACTATATACCTCATTGTTTTAAATATTAGCCCTTTCCTACACAACACCATGCTTTGTCAGTCATTTTTAAAAGCTGTTGTATAAGATAAAATTGATGTTAAAATAGGATACGGAATGATGCAATATAACAATTACATAAAGTTAAACTATTGAGGTTAAGAGCAGAGCATGTTTCTTGTTTCTATCAGGGACGTTAGCGCTGTATGGAAACTTCTATATGTGAGGTTAGTTGCGGGCACCGAAGTCAAAATAAAAATGGCGGACGGGATTTCTTTACAAGGTAGGTGTCATGTATTTTTGGTCACAAGCTATTGAATATGCACTTTCGTGGAACTTGACGGATACATGTATAAGCATGAAGACAATATGTTGGAGAACCAAATTATATATATAGCCCCCTTTTTATGAAGTTGCCTCGTTTGACTGTAATGTTTGACTGAACACGGTGACCTTGAAATCCGAAGCGATAGATTTTGAAAAATAGGTATGTTTTTCCGAATTCCTAAGGTACTTGTCAACAACACAGGGCTAGATGGGTGGAGAAATTGATATTCTTACCACCTGAAATGTTTCGATAGATCGTCCGTGTAGTCTACCTTTATTGTAATTAGACTAATTACAGTTTGAAAAATCGCATTTCAAAATCTATCGCTTCGGATTTCAAAGTCAACACGCCACCGTGTTCAGTCAAACATTGCAGTCAAACGAGGCAACTTTATAAAAAGGGGGCTATATACATTGGTTCTCCAACCTATTGTCTTCACGCTGATATCCGTCAAGTTGCACAAAAGTGCATATTCAATAGTTTGTGACCAAAATACATGACACCTACCTTGTAAAGAAATCCCGTCCGCCATTTTTATTTTGACTTCGGTGCCCGCAACTAACCTCACATACAGAAGTTTCCATACAGTGGTTAGTTTGGTTGCTAAAGCAGCATGCAAACGACACTTATTCAGATGTCTCCGAACAATAGATTGGGCCATCTGTACGGTAAGAAAAAGGAAATGGCGATGATATGCAACATCCCCTCTTATTTCCTCGATGTTTTCCATGCCATGGTGTTCGAATATTTGCTAGATTGAGCATTGTGTTTTTTTTTTCTTTTGCGATCTTTGTGGAAGCAGATGGTTCTAAAGGTGAACCAATCTGGATACTTACACAGATACTTTTCAGGAAAACAGGTATGAGAAAGGTTAACCCTTTCCCAAACAACAAAATTTTGGACTGGTCCAAATTCAAAGATCCTGCAGACGACAATTTCAAATTAAGGAAATTTAAAATCTTTTGGTCCTTTTTGGTAGAAAACATTGTGGGAAATGAAGAAATTGCTTGTCACAAGCAATTTCTTCATTTTCCACGATGTTTTCCCAAGTCTTTTCTTTTGAAGGAGTCCAAAGGCGTCACTGTGCAGTAATGGGTTAACCAATTGTAAATGCGATCTTAAAATAAAATACAACAGCCACATATGACAACAATGACTTTAATAACTTAAAACAAAAAAAATGAGTCAATCAAAACAGTATTTTCTACATTGGAACAAAATGGACTGCTCAAAATACGTAAAGGAACATGGAAATTCTAGAGTTCATATCTGTTCGTATACTTAAAGCATCATGGCATATATTTTAATTATGAATACTTTTGCACACCGAGGTTTGAATATGCACAAAAATGGGAGTCTTTGTATGCTTTTTGAGCTGATAAGCCAAATTTTAATTGAGCTTACAAACTACAAACTAGAGCCATTTATTGCATGATCAGGCCACCGGCCCATACACAAAATACAATACAAAGTTCATGAACAATAATATTATAGTGAATATTACGATGTACATTATCCAAAAGTTCTCTTCCAAAAATAAAGTTTCTTTCCCTTATTCATTATAAAAACATAACACTGAATAATATTTCACAATAATTCAAAGACCTACTGCCATAGATACCCAAGGAAATTATGACCCGTCACGCTAAAAAGGATCTTGTAAAAAGTAAAAGTTTTGACAAACTTATCAGACTCGGCAGAGGTCAACCAGATAACGTATGTGGATAAAAATACACATTGCAAGACAAGGAAAACATTCTAGATTCAGAAAATTATTTTATCTAAAGTAAGATGTATCGTCCCTAGTCAGGCTGTACGAAATGTGCAGACTGACTAGAGTTAGGGATTTTCACACTATCCAGAAGGCCCCTTTTAGCGTGACAGGTCATGATTACAAAAAGGACTTCGACAAAAAAGCCAACACACATTTTGCATAAAAAATGACATTAATATATGACTTTAGAATATTTCGACAAAGCAGAGGCCAATTTATGATCGAAGCATAAATATCTATAATTTAGAATTTACAAACAAAAATATTGTGCAATCAAAACCAGTATTTCCGTTCATTTAGTTTAATGTAAGAAGTGCTTATTGTCAACAGTTTCACTTATTTATGTTTAAGTACAATATCAGTTCACATATAAAAGACTTACAACATGGTAATAGAAAATATAATCGAACTGTTATGAAATTACAACACCAAATAAGAATTATAAGGCAGTGAGCTGAGGGGAGTTTCCGGGCACCACAATACATTTTTTCATGGGCGCCAAAAAGGTTCTTTGAAAGGCAAATTTTCACAAAAACCACGTCATCCCTCTATGCATTGGGGCATGGTTTCCATTACAACCTCCTTAAGAGAAAATGAAAAGTTGTTCTACAGAGGGCAATAGTAAGAAGCAGTTTCGCATTACCGCTTTGTGGGACTATAATTTGCATCGAAATGTAAATGGACTGGTCGCACAAGCCAAAAAAATCTAACATCTCTATACATGTATATAATCATTAGAGAAATTTTGGCTTTTTCGATCATAATGATATTTTCTAACTTTTTGACTCCATGGTGAAACCCATTCTTTTCTTTGTTATGAAGCAGAGGGATATGGATTCAAATGTGCACATCAAATTGAATCTGTTCATGCAAAGTTCTGCGAAAAAGTAACAGGATTACCTGATTTTGTAAGATTAGCATGGCGTCAGGGGAATGTGGATGACTGCTTCTTTTTAAAATATATTTTGGGCAAGTTTTAAAAAATGTGACCATTGTACTTTTTATATGCCTCTGCTGTTACAGAAACATATTCAACCCAACCAATGCTAAAAAGATGTGTTATTGTGTCTATATACTGTGTAACAAGTTTAAAGAAAATCGTTTCACTACTAAAAAGGATACTTCATTAGATAATGTCAAAAATGTCAGGAGTGAAACGCTTTTTGTGTGACATTTTTCACTTGTACTAGGTTTCTAAGCTATGGTAAATAAAAGACAGTGACAGGATACTACAGGATACTACAATCAGCACTTCTAATACATAAAACAACATGTGCATCATTATCTTAAAATCACCTTTTTAGCGAGCCGGGACTTTATGTCCGGGAGCTAATGTCACAACCCTAGTGTCGGCGTCGGCGTCAGCGTCGCGTCCCGTCGCGTCTTCACTGGAAAAACTTTTACCTGGTCTATATCTCAGGCACTATTGGAGATACAGCCTTGATATTTCACACATAAATACTTCTTGACAAGACCTTTCATTTGGGACCATGACCTTGACATTGGACTTTGACCTACTTTTTAAAAACTTTAACCTGGCCTATATCTCATGCACTATTATAGATAGAGCTTTGATATTTCACACATGGATACCTCTAACCAAGACCTTTTATTTGTGACCATGACCCTTGACCTTGTGATCTTGAGCTTGGAGTTTGACCTACTTTTTAAAAATTAGCTGTTTTTGTGACAAGCTCCCGTATATCATATGCGAGCTACGTTGTCCGCTCTGTTTATCTTATCTTCACTAGATTAGGATGTCGAGGCTGTCTATTCAGCTAGAAATCTACCACTCACATTTGTTTAGGAAGGCATCAACTTGTGGGCATTCTGCACTCTACTTTTTAGTGATTCGTGGGTTACAATTTCTCATATTGTGCAATATATGCTGTCTGGAGTGAAACTCCTTTTGTTGTCTATAAACAAGATTGTGCACACAATTTCAGCTAAAATTTAGTGAACGTAAATTTCAAATATAACTTGGGCACTGCTTGACCATTTAGAATAGTTTTTAGCCTTCTTGATTAGGAAATCCGGATGATATTCTGTAAAAAATAGCTGTTATTCTTAACATTTTAATGTCACACTTTGGGCACATTTTTTTTTAAATTTGCCCCTTTTTAAAATCAACAACAATTGATATCGATATGACTTCGGCTTGGCCTAGATTTCACCCGTATAGAATTTTTAAAACATTTTTGAATGTTAAACCTTGCTTGTAATATAACTTGTCATTTTACTTGAGAAAATCAGTGTCTAATTTTAGATACGCCAATCACAATTTGAACATACACTTTTACAGACGAAATGGAGTTGGAGGCAACTACAGGTTTTCTCCGTTTAGTGAAGATCGAGAAGGAATCGAAGTCGTTTAGGACGGAATGCATGTATTATTAGAATTTGTGTAATATAACGATTCCCGTGTTCAGTATACATGGTGTCCCATAAAAAACGGAACCCATTTTTGAAAGTGAAGTGATCTTGTTTAAAACAATATTTCTCCACCAAATTTAGATATGCAGTAGAAACAAAGGTTTTCTACTAGAAGTTAAAATCCCATGGAAAATTGTCCTATATTTCTTTTAAATATTGGCATTCAAATGAATTTACTCGGAAAACCATTTTAACACAATATCCGTTCTTTCCTTTAGTGAGCGCGTGCACACTCATTGAATAAATAGACACTTCACGATTGTTTAATATATTCAATACAATACAAGAGTGATTTGAAACAAAAAATCAAAACAGTGCATTTTTGTTTCATCTTTTCTGCTAATAAATAGACTGGTAAAGTAGAGCTGCGATGTATGCAAAATGAAATTTCCCAGTCTGATAGTACATAATAACCTTTTTATGGATTGTGGATTTGAATGTTGCTCGCGAAGTGGAAAAAGTTGTAGGAAATACTGCCGAGTTTGCTGGTAGCTTCCTGTTCTGGCGAATGTCGTCACCATGACCGACCTCTTATTGTTTGGGTACTGAACTCTCACCACCGTGAAACTTTTTTTGCAATATTGCAGTTAAATATACATGACTTTTTGTCATAAGCGGTCACTCTCAGGTCCTCCCGAAGAAATGCCTTCTTTAATTTGCTGTATTAAGCGTTTTTTGTCTGACGCGACCAGCGACCGGCCCTTTTCGGGCCTACAGACAATAGGATGTTACTTTAAGCGACCGTTCCACGAAACCGATGATTTGGGGAAGGTGTCAAATGCATGTAATCGATATGAAAACTTTGAAGTTTGGCCAATTAACGGCAATTTAGTCACCTGCGAAGTCAATCAAAACTGTAAACAATATGATTCCACGCTGACCAATGGGCTTCACGAAAGAAAGGACTTTAACCAACGAAATCCTAAATGGCAAATAGCTTGTAACGCTATCAGGATTACCATACCTCATTTCGAGTAATGTTCCCATCATAAACTCTTCAGACACTAATCTGAATTTACGAAAAAGTTTCATTGCAAATTCCACGAAATCATGTGTCTTATCATTACGTTTTAACTTTGGTAGACTGAATGTGTATTATTGACCTCTCTAAAGTAAAAATAAACATTTTTTGTTCGATTAGATTCATAAACAAACAAAATCAAGTCCTACATTTCAAATAAACAAAGGGAAATCACTCTGTCATAGCAAAAATCTTCTAAGGTGAATCGAACTGGTGAAATAAAACACTGTATGTCATCAATTCTCAGTTTTGTTTTCGCAAATTGATTAAATCAAAGATTCATTCCCTATATCAACGGCAGATTTACTGTAACCTCACAATAAATTGATTGAACATACCGTTGTTCTTCATGGCCCTTCTAAGTACGTGTAGAATATTTTGTGGAAAAAGAATAGCTTGCACGAAAAGATAGATTTTATATTCAGCGACCGGTTTATTAAGCGCAAACTTTTGGGATTCCCCCAGGGTGGTCGCTGAAAACAAGATAGATCGTATAACAAAATTAATTCCGAATTAATTACATGAACTTATTTTATTACTTGACCAACATGCCGGTCAGCACTCAGATGACGAGTATTCAAACAACCGATCATTCACAATGAAGCCCCATTCACATTTCACTTGATTTAAATACGTGGAAATTTGTTTCATAATGAAAAAACATAAAATCAACAACAATAATTACGACAACAACAATGTTTATAAAACAACTATTCTTGATCTTTATTTTTTTCTAACTACTATATAGATTTTTCTATATTGCAAATAAGATATCCATGTAATATCCATGTAAGTAATCTGTGTTGAACATTAAACATGATCTTTTTTTTATTCTATTCTGTTTGTAAATATAATGTTGTAATGTTATTTGCTATAAGGCGTTTGCATAAATCACCCATAAAACCATGTTGTTATTGTAATGTTAAAAATGGCCACTATTATGACGTCGTTTCCTGTGACACAAACAATTGCAACGTGGAAGGCTTTGTAGGAGACGAAAAGTGTGCATGTATACAAATGTAACAATTGCATGATTTAAGTGTAGTCCTGCAACAGAGATATTTCAAACCTTACTGATTTTTTGGGGACACAGCTATGACGTTGACAACAGTTTTCCGTTGGATCACAAAGTTTAAAGAAGAAAGAATTAGTGTGCAGAAGCAATCCATCTTCGGGCGGTGCACAGAATAAAAAAGCGAAGATAATATTCAAAAAATGATTATTCCTGTGTCTATGTAAATCAGCGCACATTAGCTACAAATAGGTTTTATATGAGAAGACAGGTATTAAGAGTATCATTGAGTATTTTTAATGTCTATGGTGCGATTTGCCTTTAAACTGGAAGCCACATCAATTGCTTGAACTCATGCCATTTATATTGAATGATTACGTCGCCTGTCACAAGGCGCTCTATAACACACATTTTACCGCACCCTAAGAATGTTCCCGACATAAACCGACCAGAATTTGCGAGGGATGCGCCTTGAGGATTTAAAGATGTGGTCATTTAAATGTGATGCGTTAATTCTGGTTTCCAAACAACCGAAATTTGAAGATCTTAATTGAATTTTGTCATTACAAGGGGAAAGAACACTGAACACATTTCAGTCAATATATTTCTACAGTCAGAACAGTATCACTATCTATTGGATGACCCACGTATAATTACATGGCACCCACATGGGCGATATTCAGATCTTTATGGTCCTCTTGTTTCCGAAATCTTTATCATTATATAAATGCTATCGAAAACAAGACTTTCCAAACAGAAAAAAACTTTGGAAAACAGTGTGGTAAAAGAAGTAAATGCTGGTAACCAGAATGCTTCCTTTTGCCACAACGTGTTCTCTACCTTAGAATCTACATGCATTCTGCCTTTATCAACCGTCGTATTATCGTCTGAAACAGGTCTAAAGACTTCCTTACAATTTTGTCGTTTAGGAAAGGATTTATATTGCTGGTCAATAGAGGCACTAGTTCTTTTCACAAATGAAGCCAAACTGTATTGCGGACGATATTGATACCCAGGATCCCGTGTCAAAGAAAACGCAATCTAAACCACTCCTAGGGAGTGTGTGTGCGGGATGCCATGGAGCATACACGGGTGACTGGTCGCTGCCGTACCATTTGAATGAGCCAGAAAACTGGTTTAAGCCGATGTAAGCAACTCCAGGTCCTGCAACATAATTATAGTCAATTTGATACGTACATAGAGATTCGTTCAAATTCGAAGTGCTTCCTTTAAATCTTTTAAATCATCTTCTTCTCCGTTTAATTTTGACACATTCAATAATGCAGTCCACATAATTAATAGAAATGCATACAATTTCCATAAAAACATATATCCCATGTTTATTTATTTATTCACTCACTTATTCATTCCGCTTATAAGCTGACGCTGACTTAATGGGGGACGAGCTAGGCTGTCGAAAATGCAAATGGCACAATAATTACAAACCAGAAATAACGTATGAAATTACCAACCTGAAGGGGTAGATCATTTATCTCCATTGTTACCACTCGTCGAGCTTTATTAAGTATTAAAATCCAAGTCAATTAATAACACGCTGGTCGTCCTTGTTTTTGTTTTGTAACGGCTACATATGCCCAACCTTCAAAAATCAATAACGTCAGAGATACGTCATCTGTGCTCAGCGAGATTTAACACACCGTACAACCAGCTGCGTAGAAAGTCAGCGAAGACAGATTCGGCATCTGATGTCATGTGCATGGTAGGTCAAATGAATTTACTTTTATAAATAAACGAAAGGATCTTTGGTATTCTATAGTTGATAAATACGCGTATAAATGTTCAGTGCGTGTACAAAATAAACCTTTTCACGTATTCCTCGCAAATAAGGTCACAGTCATCGACACGGCCGGTTGTACGGTGTGTTAATATCGCGGAGGTGTGTCTCGTTGACCTTGACCTTGTCTTTTTTGAAGTAAAAATAGAATGTGTAAACACGCTTGTAAAGGATTGATCTATAGCAAAGGAAAGATGTTTTTTCGCCGAGATTGAGGTTTTTATCCATTGCTAATTGTTTTTTCATGCACAAATATGAGTTCCCGAACAGTTCGGAAGCATAAAAACATAGAATGAGCCCCTTTAACACGTATGATATATGGTTTATTCTCGTTTTTTGAGGTCGTTAACATTCGCATAGGTTTAAAAATACGTTAACGCCCGAGTGCGGATGACGGGGGTCGTTTTCGTTTTTTACGGGCATCTGCCAATGTTAACGACCAAAATACGTCAACTGATTCCATACATGCACAATATACATGAAATGCAAATCACCGTTTACTCACCCAAACCTTTAGATACATGCGAATACATGAGCTGAGATGAGATAAAAAGGTCGGCCATTGCTGTTTTGTTCTGATAAATCTCCCGCGAATTTTCCTATGACAGAGCAAAATGACGATACGTCCTGTTTAGGCACCAGAAGCGAGCATTGCCTATTTATAATTTGCTATGAAACTTTACGGGCAAATGAATGCTTGTTTATTTTGAAAGCTCAAGTCAAAGATATTTTAGTACAAAGCCGGACGACACGTTAATTAACTGAATAGTACTGAGTACACGTTTCCTTCCCGTTGGCGCATGCCCAGTTTAGCCCGAAACACACATTTTATTAATTGTTTAAATTGTTTTTCATACCGGTATATAAGTAGGTTATTACGGACTATTATTAGATTTGTTTAAAGAAAGAAACATCAATTTTATTATGTTCCAGAATTTAATGGAGGTAAAGGGAAAAAAAGAGTTACCAGAAAACTCGGTCGACACCAGAGTCCCTATAAATTCATTTTCCTGACTCGTGGTGATTTCTACAAGGTTCCCACCAAGGGCCACGCATGCATCCTGTTAAATATACAAATGATACTCGTTAAGTAGAAGACATTTGGCGAGTCAAATTGTATCGAGACATTTGTAGTTCAGCACATGTCATCCAAAGGACCTCTATGGATGAGGCGAGAAATCTCCCTTAAAGGCTCAAATTGAAAACTCATTTTTCAAAACACGCATATTGATAATTATTTGGATCTGTTTTGTAAGATGTATACCTAAATCATATGAAAACTGATTTTGTACAATCAAAACGATTCGACATGTACAGATAACTCTAAGTTTCTGTACCTACCCCCAAAATTACATTTTCTTATCCCAGTGGTATTCATTTAATTAAAAATAAGTTTTCTATGGTTTTGGTAGCAAGAAATTTTCTGTAAACGTAAGAATAATTGGTGTTGAAATCATAAACAAGTTTTCGTTTTGTCCATAATACGCATGTGCATCATTGAAACGAGTTTAAAGAAGAAATCTTCCGACAAAAATATGGCAATTGGTATACGAGTACTAGTTTTAGTATAAAACTATTCCCCCCATGACATAGGAGAACATTTTTACCAAGGAAGCCTATGGTCAAGTTACACAACATAATTATGTCAATGGGAAGCTGGGTCAAGGGGGGGGGGCAATGTTCGCCAGCCCAGGAAAGTTAGGTACTCCTCGGTTTCTGGTGGGAAAGTGCGATTTTAAAGTTGTTCCAATGATGCATATGAGCAATACGGACAAAACCAAAGTTGCCATATGATGTCAACGCCATGTATCCTTGTATCTGTAGAAAAAAATGTAAATAAAACTGAAAGAAACTTCATTTTACCTCTATGAATACCAGTAGTGTAAGAAAATGAAACCATTTAGGTGGGTACAAAATTCAAGAGTTATCTGCACTTAAAGAACTTTTTAGATGGCATAAAATCGTAATTCATTATATTAATTCATCTACCTTCTTAATTTGTAAGTTTTGAATATTGGCCCATCGAGCTTAGCTTAAGTTTCTCGCCTTATTCGTAGAGGTCCTTTGTTAAATTGTGATGGAAAATGATAAATAATACAATTTACGAGGGGCGTTCAATTAATTTTGGAACTGGGGTTCTATAAGCCATAATTATGTCGCAATTCAATTCTAAGTTTCTTCAATCCTTCGAAATAACCCCCTTTGACACCAACACACTTCTGAAGTTTTGAGATCCGTTACTTATATGCCAATAAAGGGACCTCTTTTGGAACACCCCGTAGACACTGGTTAATTGCAATGCATATGGAACATGAAAGCCTATACCGACAACCAGAGGCGTTTTTCGTCATCATGGAGAACGCAAAAAAGCCACACGGGCTTAAGCCAGGCTATAAGGGTGGATGAAGTCGCGGTGCAGCATGTATCCCTTTCAGGAAGTCTTGGACAAGAAGACACCTGTGGACAGCTCCGTTGTCATGGATTTGGTACATGCCTCTTTAGCCTGTCCTAGACCTGCCATTTTCGTGATATTTCTTTACTTTCGCCGACATACATTTTTTGTATGAATGACCGGCAATAGTGGTACTATTTGAAACAGTAATTTGAACAATACACCCATTACATTTGAAAATTACCGCGTACAAAACTTTTGACGCGCTTTTAACTCTTTGGCTATTACGGGCCTTGCCTTATCTTTTCGCAACCGTTACTTGCTAATGACACGCCATCGGTGCTCATAATAGTAGATTATTGTTGAATCATATGTATAAAGCTCAGAAAGCCCACTTTTGTTGCATTTATTGCATGATTTCAAACTATATTTTGCACGGGTAGTTAGCTGTCCTTTAGGCAGCAGGTGGGGGACCCAATGGGCATAAATATTTCTGTGTTTCAACCCTTTCGTCAAAATCATATAACATGTCCCCGATGAAAGGCCAACTTTATCTGCTATTTCTTGCACATTGAACCATGCGTCTTGTTCCGTCATGTCGGAATCTACAGCAACATTTGCTTTGGTACTAGCTCTACCCGGGTTGCTTGAGAGGGTGGCATCATTCAGGCCAGTTTTACCAAACTTAATTTTTATTATTTTCATAAAAAACTGAAGTATATTCAACGTTCGAATGTCCACGAATCTAATATAGTCCATTATATACATGTGATGCATATACTTCAAAGCCTAGGCGACCTTTACTGTAGACCCGTACATCCTACTTCAGCTCGTTTTCCATTTTGCGTGCAGCGAAATAGCCAGTGTATATGACTGAACCAACTTTAAAGTTAAATAACTTTTGAAAGAGTCATCGAATTTGTCTCAAATTTTGACCAATATATATAGACCGTAATTTTCCCGTCATATAGCCGCAAGCACCACTAGTTCTTTAGAACCGTGAGGTATGGTGGACTATTAGTACCACTTTTAATTGAACGCCCCTCGTAGTTACGTAAAGAAAGTTGACAGAAATCTAAGAATAGAAACTCCAAACATGATTTATAGCTACGATATACATGTACCCAGGACAGTGTTTTAGCAGGTCTTGGTTTTTGTCTTCGTGTCCGATCTACTTGCTACTTTGTCGTCTGTAGACACCAGATCCTGCACATCATACGTTTTTTATCCATAACAATACACTGGCGTCCTTCGTCAACAAAGTCGTTGATCAATCGACGATGCCTGTCCACCTAATAGCCGAAAATTTCCCCAAATGTGACCAAACCCGTCGATCATTGTAACCAGTCACCGTTTACGTTCGCCGATGCGTCGATTAATCGACATATCTCGTCAATACCACCGAAACCAGTCTGCATCGTATCGCCTGTGCAATAGCGAACAGTTTCGCGCGTTCGTGTGCTTAAAATAGATTTTTGACGGGAATATCCCAACAACGTTTGCCGGGTACCAGTCTAATATTTTGTTTATCGGTCATGAATCGGAGCTTTTTTCGTAACAGTGTTAGCAAAAAATTATTATTTTCAAGCAAGATAGTAGTCGATCATAGATAATGCAGGCGGGAACTAAAACTACGAAACATTGCGCATATGCAACATGCAACATTGCTTCCAGATACGGAGACAGATCAGAAATGACAAACGTTTTTTCTTGAGATTCCTCAACAGCTTAACAAAAAAAAAAAAAAAAAAACTCGAAAAGTCTGAAAGTAAAGTAGCTATGATCATGAAACTTCTCGGTTAGATAGATCTCACTAAGGAGAAGTGCAACGTACAAGGAGCATAATCATCTCTACCTTGCTTATTTTGTGAGTTATTGCCCTTTGTTGTAGGGGGTATCAAATCACATTCAGCGACAAATTCTAGTTTTTCTAAAAGTATTTACATCCGTTTTGTCATCTGCAGACTTTTTTCAATTTGGCCCAACATGACATTTTGTCGTTTTGGAAAGGGTGAGCGAGTACGCACGAGCGTCACGACGAAGCCAAGACAGGACAGTATGTGTAAACATTACTTGTCAACTGCTTATTTCATAGTTACCGATCTTAAAAAAGTACACGACAGTGCAGCAACCTTCTCAACTCTGAATTAGAATGTTTCCCAACAAATGATTAATTAAGGCAATCCAGCTCTTAAAATATCATCTTCGGCAAATTGAATGTGGAAAAACTCCGCGAGATTCACAGCCGTATTTGTACGATAAGGGATTCCCAATCTATTTTTAGACCAGTGAGGCGTGGCGATGACGTATTTGTTTACACGAGAAAACCGAACCCTATTTAGCATTTAGTAGACTCAAGTCTCAAACTCGTTCGTCAACACGGTTTTCATTATTTCCATACTATTCACGTGCATGGTATCGCTAGACAAAAGGTCATTATTCGGTAAAAGAATGAGATACGGTATACGATAGGGGCAGGTACGGGTTGAGAAGGGTCGATGCGATATAAACCGGATTGCGCGACAACGGAATTGAAATCCGTGTCGAAGTTTTGAACATGATCGAAACATGTTCGCTGCCGTATCGTTCTCATGAACTGCACACGGAATCTAAACGAGTGGTGATACGGATCAATAAGGGTTGACACGGGTCCACATGGAATTAAAACCGTATCGTAAAAGCGACTATGTGTGACTGCAGCTAATAGTACTGATCCTAACAAGAGAGTGCATATCTCATTGGATCGATCGATATGGCGTTTCATATATATTTTTGTCTCCTTATTCCAACCTTTATTAGCTATTTTACCTAGGGAACTAAACGGCGTGGGTTACCTGGGTCTCCGAGGGTGCTACTTTGTAGCAAGATAGAATATTGAAAACGCATTTTTTCTGCTATAGTTTCCGGTAGAAATTGCGTTCAAGTTACTCTCTCAACTGAAGATACCATTATTCTTTCTGTTTTATAAGCGTCCTTCATCAAAATTACTATGCTTACGCTTAATTCGGTTTTTTTTTATAAAAAGAGCGCAAGTCAGCAAATGATTAAAAATGATGACGCAAGTAAACAGTCGACTTTTTAGATCTTAATATAAGATGTTGACTGAAACGATAACATAAATCCACTGAAGTACAATTGAGCCAGGATCTGGAAAAATGTTCCTTATAGCATTTTCAAAAGTTGAGTTTGAAGATCAGCCTGTTGTCAAATGCAGTCCAATATGCATCCATGCTGCTCTCTTAAAGCTACTACAGGTCAAGAAGAAGCTACTAGAGAACAACATGGATCCTGATCAGACTGTGCGTATGCACAGGCTGATCTGGATCTATGTTGGGCTCAAAAGCCTTAAGGGACGTTTTTCCAGATCCTGGCTCAATTATATTTGATTCTGTGATCCATTCAATGGTGTAAATACTCCATTTAATGGATAGTTTGATTCAAAATATAATTGCAATTCAGTGGATTGCGATTTTAGATAAACATACGCCAAATATACAGGAAAATGGTTAGGAAAGTAACATTCGCCCTAAAAAATTTTACTGTGTCAAGTATTTTGGCTATGCTAAACTTCTTACGGTGAATCACATCAAGCGCTGCTACAAAGTAACAAAGATAGGGGGATTGCGTAAAGAAAAGTACTCCGTAGATATTAGAAAAAAGGTTTTCGAATTACATTACTGCAACTACACCAGCACTTTCACTACTTGTTTTACTTTATTTCTACTAGCAATTTTACCCGTCTCGAAATTTGACCTTTGACCTCAATGACCTTGACCCCTCGATGACCTTGACCTATCCGGGGCTGCCCTCCACCTAATCCCGTCCCGTAAGCAATCCCGTCCCGTAACCCGTAAAAACGATACCCGTAACCCGTAAAAACATAAACTTGACCTTTGACCTCGATGACCTTGACCCTTCAAAAAATGAACCCCTCAAGCTAATACCCGGGGCCGCCCTCCACCTTCCCTCCAAGTTTGGTGAAGATCGGCCCAAGGACCTGGGAGGAGTAGGGGAACAAACGGACAAACAGACAAACGGACAAACATTGCTCAAATTATAGTATGATATTTCCAAAACTATTGTATAATATAGTGCTCCAACGATAATCAGGTTCCCGCCAAAAATATAGACCATACCCATTTGATAATGAAAGGTTAGACAGATCAAAACAAAATTATCGCAATTATCGCAATAAAAACAATGATTATATTGTAAGTATGACACTCTCCAAATACCCGTGTCTGTGGTCTAATGGTTAAACAGTTGGCGCTTGTCCATAGGAAAGGAGTTCTTTTATAACTGTGTGGGTTCGAGTCCACACATATCCGTGTATTTTTTTTTTAATTTCTTTCCCTTATTTGCGTTTTCCTTTTTTGTTTGTGTTTCTTTCACATTTATAAATAGATATATATTCTTTATTTTCAATGTAAACCATTGTCAAACGTAAAAATAGGCTGAATAAAATTTAAAAATGCTGCAATTGCAAGTAGATCTTAAATGAGCTTCACATGTTTTATGCTTTTCTATGTAGAAAACAGTTTGTGAAATGAAAACATGCTTATGACAAGCAGTTTCATTTTTTCGAATAAATAAATGAAAAAAGTTATGATCTTTTATTTTGTGGGCTGTCTAAAAGCGTCATTGTGTGGAAATGGATTAAATGTTTTTTTTATTCACAATATATAAAGATGCAATACATTACAAAACATAAATTAAGTAATAAAGGTGTGGAACTCTCACTGTCGCTAAACGGCAAACATTTAGACTGCTCAATTTTTAAAGTTTTCTAGACTAAAATTGGCGATTTTCCGAAATTATCTTATAAATCTATATAAAAATCTTAAAGAGTCTGCTTTCTTCTCATCTTTTTTTCTAAAATGATAGAACAAAATATATTTGTAAAACAAAATATGTAATTACACATCGCTCTATGAGACTCGAACCCACGTTTGCTAAAAGAAAATGGACGAAGCGCCGGTGTTCTATCCACTGCGCGATCGAGTATGTCTTTATAATTTAGCGTAAAATATAATATTTTAATCGTATATATAACAAGTCTTTCTTACCTGTAGGCCGAGATCATTCTATTTATAGCTTTGTTTGTAAATAGCACATTATCGTTGGAATGCTATACATGTACAATATCTGATACATTTCGAGGTTGAACAAATGTACCACTATAAAAACAAGTACCACCGATAGAGCTGTTTTACCAAGATCTTGAGTGGAATTAAGAGAGCCTGACACGAACCATCAAGCTTTTTTGGAAACTCAAAAATTTTCGATATTCATTTTTTTACTTTAAACTGACCACAGCAATGAAACTAGACATATGATGCCATTCGTTTTCATTTTTTTCCCTTTTTCCATTTTTGGGGGATTTTTTGTTGTTGCCATGGATACTGAGGAAATGAAATGATTTTTCACGATTTTGAAGTAGATTTTATTTACATTTACAAATATACAATATACTTCAATACATTATATCATAATTCAATAACATATCAAATTTCACAAAAGAATGTTTTTAAAACTTTAAACCTTAAATTTATGTTGCTATGGTTACCAAAAGTTGACCTACTTTTCAATAATTCACAATTTTGAAAAGATGCCCTCATATAAAATCGTTTTTTTAAAATCTGCAACCAGATACACATAAACCACGCAGCGTCTATAATTGAGGAAGATTTCCTTTACAAGAATCATTAATAAAATTTTGAGACACTCTGAGGGGAAATGTGTAAAAAATGCCCAAAAATCACAAATTTTGGAAAAAATGAGAAATACCATGAACAGATTTAACCGTAAACATATGCACAGTTTTGATCATTTAACCTCAAAAACAGCATAAAAACAATTTATTAGGTTGAGAAACATGTTATAAGTACTTGGACATTTCCATAGCAACCGTTTTTATTCCCTAGCAACCGTTTCTTTTCCTTGGCAACATCATGAAAAACGGATTCTTAAGTAAAAAAATGTTTCGTTCTGACATATAAAATAGGTAATCTTGAAAATAAAATGACAAGATGAGTAATCTATTATGTATGAAATTTCACCACTGAAACATTTCAAAGGTTTTCAACATACAGGTATGTTGCTATTGAGACCATAAACAACACATATTCAGACTTTCTCGAATTTGAGAAAAAAAACCACTTGTTTTATGACGATTATTTTTCAAAACTGCAACTAGATGAACATGAAATACTTAGTGTTTAATATTGAGGATAAGTATATTTACAAAAATCATCAATATAAATTTGAAGCATTTTTGGGAAAAAAGTGGAAAAAGTGCATATTATATCGTGATTTTTGGGAAAATCATAAATATCAATACTGGAGTTAAACTCAATCATATGCACAACTGTGAACTAATGTACTTCAAAAACAACAATTAAACAAATAATTATGTTGAGAAACAAGTCATAACTACTTTTGCTTTACCATAGCAACCATTTTTATTCCTTAGCAACCGTTTCTTTCCCTAAGCAACATCATGAAAAACGGAATTTTTACGTGACAAAATATTTCATTCTGACATACAAAATAGGTAATCTTGAAAATAAAATGACAGGATGAGTAATCTATGATGTATGAAATTTCACCATTGAAACATTGCAAAGGTTTACATCATGCAGGTATGTTGCTATGGAGACCATAAACAACACATACGCAGACTGTCTCGAATTTAAGAAAAAAAAAACACTGGTATTATGACGTTTATTTTTCAAAACTGCAACTAGATGAACATGAAACACTTAGTGTTTTATATTGGGGATAAGTATATTTTACAAAATTCATCAATATAAATTTGAAGCATTTTTGGGAAAAAAGTGGAAAAATTGCATGAAATATCGCGATTTTTTGGGAAAATCATAAATATGAATACTGGATTCAAACTCAATCATATGCACAACTGTGAACTAATGTATTTCAAAAACAACAATTAAACAAATAATTATGTTGAGAAACAAGTTATAACTACTTTTGCATTACCATAGCAACCATTTTTATTCCTTAGCAACCGTTTCTTTCCCTAAGCAACGTCATGAAAAACGGAATTTTTACGCGACAAAATATTTCATTCTGACATATAAAATAGGTAATCTTGAAAATGAAATAAAAAAAATTATAGGGTTAAGAAACATGTTAAAAGTACTAAGGAATTACCATAGCAACCATTTTCATTCCTTAGCAACCGTTTCTTTCCCTAAGCAACAGCTTTAAAATACGAGTTTTGATTTAAAATTAGCTTCATTTCTGAGCATGAAAACTGAAATGTAAACTTTGGATTGGTTGTCTTTCTACCATAAAATATTTTTTAAAAAAAAATATTGAAAAATTTGAAATTAATGGTTGCTGTGGTAACCCAAAGTTGACACTCTTTCCAATAAATCTTAAATAAAAAAACTGATTTAGAACTCTTTTTTCATATCTGCATTTAGGTATACATTAAATGTTTACAAAGGAACAGTCCCATTACAAGAATCACAAATATAACTGTAAACATTTTTTTGCTAAAAAATTGAAAAGAATATAATGAAAGATTCTAAATTTTTGGAAAAATGATAAATATCAATACTACTAGTTAAAGGTTATCATGAGCTCAGCATTGTTAATTTCATTGCAAAAGAAACAAATATGATATGTCCCTTTTTTCAAACGGCAGAAATATGATATGTCCCTTTTTCAAACGGCAGAAAATCTATAGCTTCTTCAGAAGATTTTATTGTATACTGATTAACATAGAATGTTTAGACACTACAACCCATATAAAAATGAAGTCAAAAGGAGAAAAAGCTGGTAATAGACAATTCCTAATTTTGTCTAAAACTTTTCCAAGCCTTTTCAATTAGGGATGTCAAAACCATTTTTTTAAAGGCTATATATAACAACATTTATGATTATTATGATTTGGAAAAAACTACAGCGAGGATTTTCAGACTTAACATGATATTGAAAATTCTCATTGTTATCTACAAAAAGACATCAAAATGTACAATCTCATTAAAACATGATGTTAACTTTTCAGTAACATCTGAGACCCACCCATTTGGGGTCCCTTTCTGTGACTTCTCTTTGCAACAATCAAAATAAAGGTTATTTTGAAAAAAGTGAAAACTGTTAAAACCGTAAATAACGCTACAAAGACGAAACATTTCAGTGCAGAACTTTGTTTGCATGTAATATTCACAGACAATCATAATTATATAGCAATAGATTTTTAAATTGGTTTGCTATTAATTTTCTGCCTTTTGAAAAAGGGACATATCAATAAGTCAGAACTGCAGAGTATTTATTTAATTTGTTTACTCTGTAACAAATTTTGATAAAATGGACATAAGACAAGGGTATTTTTTAAATTGCTAACTTTTGGAAAGGGGGAGCGGTTTACCGCATGGTTACCTTGTCAACATATGTTTAAGTTACAAATTTTTGAAATATTTTTGCGATGAATTCAAGAATATTGTATATGAAATCAAGTATGTAGATACTGTATGAACATTTAAAAGCTAATCAAACGTTTCTTGTTAAAAAATGAAGTGTTTTGTTACTTAAAAATATGTTTTAATGCTGTTGCTAAGAGATAAAAACTGTTGCTAAGGAATAAAATCAGTTGCTATGGTAATAAAGATGTAAGTGTTTTTGTTTATCAACATAATAAAGTGTTTATTTGTTTCTTTTGCAATGAAATTAAAAATGCTGAGCTCATGATAACCTTTAACTAGTAGTATTGATATCTATCATTTATTTATACATGTATTTATCATTTTTCCAAAAAAATAGAATCTTTCATATATTCTTTTCAAATTTTTTAGCAAAACATGTTTACAGTTATATTTGTGATTCTTGTAATGGGAATGTTCCTTTGTAAACATTTAATGTATACCTAAATGCAGATATGAAAAAGAGTTCTAAATCAGGGTTTTTTTTTAATTTAAGATTTATTGGAAAGAGTGCCAACTTTGGGTTACCACAGCAACCATTAATTTCAATTTTTTTCAATATTTTTTTTAAAAAAATATTTTATGGTGGAAAGACAACCAATCCAAAGTTTACATTTCAATTTTCGTGCTCAGAAATGAAGCTAATTTTTAATCAAAATTCGTATTTTAAAGCTGTTGCTTAGGGAAAGAAACGGTTGCTAAGGAATGAAAATGGTTGCTGTGGTAATTCCTTAGTACTTTTAACATGTTTCTTAACCCTATAATTTTTTTTATTTCATTTTCAAGATTACCTATTTTATATGTCAGAATGAAATATACTGAACAAAAGTGAAAACGCTACACTGCATGATTTCTTATTTCTGGAAAAGTATCGAATTAATAGCATGAAATATATTTTGACGTTATTTCCCAGGCTTTCAGCAATCGTTTTGTCGAAATTCATTGTCTTGTCTCCATTAATGTCAGAGTAACAGCCCTTAACGTGTTTAGAGCTAATTTCGTCGAATGTCGCATATGCGCATGCGCAGAAAACGCTTCATTATTTTTTCGCAATTGGTCATACCCGGGCTGCCAGAAAAACAGTTTAAATCTCACTTATCTCTTGCAGCAAGCTCTAAAATCTAGGTCTAATCTGCCAATTTTGCGAATTATCTCCCTTTAACATAAACAAATAGGGAATTCAAATTGGTTGGTATTCACAAAGTTATCATGGTTTTCGATTGGGATTTTTTGCAACATCATGCAGGCTTTACAGGGGATTTTTAAACCCTTTCGTCGACTTGGATTATTCCCAGATGACCATGCAATAGCGATTTCAATTTCCTATGGAGATTACATTGTAAAATTTTCAAGCTTTAGAACATAATGAAAATTCTGCTTTGCAAACATTATTTTCTAAACACTGAAACAATATTATGCAACGTATTTTACATTTCCTGGCGGGTAACTTGTCAGACTACCATTCCGTGCCGTCCGGCATGGTTTGCATTCTTCTGCTTGGATTTCTGAAGGTTTAAATTGTGTAAAATTTCCGTTCAAATTGTACACCTTAAAAAGCGGACCCCTGTCACATTAAAAGGGTCCGTTTTTCATCCCCGTAATTAAGATCCACAAAACGTTTAGTGCATGTCACAACCAAGTGAATGAACAATGCGAAACACTTTCATTTCATTTTTTTACTTGTTGTATTTAGAAGAAATATGGCAAGCAAAGTAGGTGTAGCGTTTTCACTTTTGTTCAGTATATTTTGTCGCGTAAAAATTCCGTTTTTCATGACGCTGCTTAGGGAAAGAAACAGTTGCTAAGGAATAAAAATGGTTGCTATGGTAATTCAAAAGTAGTTATAACTTGTTTCTCAACATAATTATTTGTTTGATTGTTGTTTTTGAAATACATTAGTTCACAGTTGTGCATATGATTGAGTTTGATTCCAGTATTGATATATATGATTTTCCCAAAAAATCGCGATATTTCATGCAATTTTTCCACTTTTTTCCCAAAAATGCTTCAAATTTATATTGATGAATTTTGTAAATATACTTATCCCCAAATAAACACTAAGTGTTTCATGTTCATCTAGATGCAGTTTTGAAAAATAAACGTTATAATACCAGTGTTTTTTCTCAAATTCGAGAAAGTCTGCATATGTGTTGTTTGTGGTCTCCATAGCAACATACCTGCATGATGTAAACCTTTGCAATGTTTCAATGATGAAATTTCATACATCATAGATTACTCATCCTGTCATTTTATTTTCAAGATTACCTATTTTTATATGTCAGAATGAAATATTTTGTCACGTAAAAATTCCGTTTTTCATGATGTTGCTTAGGGAAAGAAACGGTTGCTAAGGAATAAAAACGGTTGCTATGGTAATTCAAAAGTAGTTATGACTTGTTTCTCAACATAATTATTTGTTTGATTGTTGTTTTTGAAGTATATTAGTTCACAGTTGTGCATATGATTGAGTTTAACTCCAGTATTGATATTTATGATTTTCCCAAAAATCACGATATTTCATGCAATTTTTCCACTTTTTTCCCAGAAATGCTTCAAATTCATATTGATGATTTTTGTATTATACTTATCCCCAATATAAAACACTAAGTATTTCATGTTCATCTAGTTGCAGTTTTGAAAAATAATCGTCATAAAACTAGTGTTTTTTTCTCAAATTCGAGAAAGTCTGAATATGTGTTGTTTATGGTCTCCATAGCAACATACCTGTATGTTGTAAACCTTTGAATGTTTCAGTGGTGAAATTTCATACATTATAGATTATCAATCTTGTCATTTTATTTTCAAGATTACCTATTTTATATGTCAGAATGAAACATTTTTTACTTAAAATTCCGTTTTTCATGATGTTGCTAAGGAAAAGAAACGGTTGCTAGGGAATAAAAACGGTTGTTATGGAAATGTCCAAGTACTAATAACATGTTTCTCAACCTAATAAATTGTTTTTATGCTGTTTTTGAGGTAAAATGATCAAAACTGTGCATATGTTTACGGTTAAATCTATTCATGGTATTTCTCATTTTTTCCAAAATTTTTGATTTTTTGGGCATTTTTTACACATTTCCTTTCAGAGTGCCTCAAAATTTTATTAATGATTCTTGTAAAGGAAATCTTCCTCAATTATAGACACTGCGTGGTTTATGTGTATCTGGTTGCAGTTTTTAAAAAAAACGATTTTATATGAGGGCATTTTTTCAAAATTGTGAATTATTGAAAAGTAGGTCAACTTTTGGTAACCATAGCAACATAAATATAAGGTTTAACATTTGAAAAACATTCTTTTGTTAAATTTGATATGTTATTGAATTATGATATAATGTATTGAAGTATATTGTATATTTGTAAATGTAAATAAAATCTACTTCAAAATCGTGAAAAATCATTTCATTTCCTCAGTATCCATGGCAACAACAAAAAAATCCCCAAAAATAGAAAAAAGGAAAAAAAAAAATGAAAACGAATGGCATCATATGTCTAGTTTCATTGCTGTGGTCAGTTTAAAGTAAAAAAATGAATATCGAAAATTTTTGAGTTTCCAAAAAAGCTTGATGGTTCGTGTCAGGCTCTCTTAACCGTTTACTAGGTTCGCCCTGACTATCAAAATAACGTTACACATGTGCATGTCTGTGTTAATAATCAAATGACGAAAGAATTGTGTGACACTTATTCCCGGGAATGTGTCTGTTTGGGCAAGATACTTAATTCTCAACGCCTCAGTCTATCCCACTATATGGATAGGGTAGCAGTGAGGTAAAACTTTTCAAGGCGACGCCAAGAGCATGTTTATTAACCACATCCATTTTGCTTTTGTTGCAAGGGACAGCCGACCTGTATTTACAACGAGCGTTTTAATTGGTTCGCGTGTAAAAATAGAAAAAAGGACTTACCATGGTAAAAAATATAACTCCTAACGGATGATTCTAACATATTACGTTAGGAAATAACTTGAAATATCTGATTTTACTCACATTGAGTCGATATTAGCAAACATCACTTTCTAAGCGATACAGGGTTTATACAACACGCCAATAAAGAATTTCTATTCTTTCATTTTTTACACAATGCTATTTGTAAGAATACTAGTTACGTATATCTATTCATAATCATGATTGTCAGGAATGTCAAACAAAACAAATATTCAAATGACAAATCTAGCAAAAGCATTTTCACTTAAATAACCTGTTTTACCTAAATAAAACATTTAAGAAAACCTTGTTTAAAGTAGCCCCCACCCAACCCCTAAATGAAATTCACGCGATGTCGAATTTATTCGGGTGACATCTTAAACACCACCGAATGTTAAAATCGTTGCACGAATAGGTTCGGACACGTAACGAAGGCTAACGGCGTCACATGAAAAGTTCCGACGTCGCATGAATCTCGTAAGGGGTAGACTACCATAAGTCTAGAAATTTTACGTTGAAGGAACTCTACTCTTTTCTGGGAAGCTTGTCAGAATGGGTGTGGACTGTATTCTGCACTAGCTCTAGTGGTTAAGACAGACAGCGCAACGAAAGCAAAGATATTCGAGGGTTGCTCTTTCAAATCCAAACCCTATATTGTTGGTACAAATTACATTCAAACTATTTCCAACAACACTGCGTCGTTTACAGACATTGGTAAATCAGTGCACTGTTTATAATTATGTATATGTATTTTATATATATGTAGCTCTGACAAGAATATTTTACCTGTGCATCGTTGCATGGCGCCTTGGCCCTGTTCATAAGATACCAAGATGTACCGAATTGTTTCCAACCGAATGTTTCTGAAATTATACATAAATTTGCTCATTGTTTTGATCATTCTACGAGGGCTAAGCAAAGCGTTCGCAGAATTTCGTCATAACGTAATAACCTTTTATACGATTGCATTTGATTTTTCAAATATGTAATTTTGTTATATTAAATCAATATCATACCATGGTATGTAAAAATGACAGGTCGTTTTTATACAAGAGATGAGAAAGAGAATTGAAAAGATAATCAAATAAGTGAACGCGAAAAAATGCGTGAATAAATTGCGACGTTCGTCAACGACGTCGTATAGAAAACCATCTTCGCTAGCCAAGGTTGAACCCTTCTACGTTTGTATTCACCCTTGGTGGATTTAGCAGGATTTTCTTGAAATCGCGAAACGCCGCCTAGCGGTTGTCCTACTGGTTTTTATGGAGTAGCAACCGATCAAACGTCACGTTCTAAACGCATTTGACGTTGTTTCGTCCATTACAAATGGCGTCACTGACTCGCGTTATCTTTCGCTTTTTACGTCATACGGACTAGGTAAATATTAGCTGATATTTTGGTCAAGTTGTCGAAAGTATAATTGTTCGTCAAATAAAGTTAGAAAATTGCTGCAGTGCAATTCTTAGGACCAAACGCTCGTTTTTGAGTTGCAAATGTATGTATCGATCAATCTGAAAACGCTTTCCAGGACACCAAGAAGATCGGACTAAATACGCTAAGGCTGGTTAAAGAAACGACATTACGTTGTAGATGTCACCCCTGGCTTGCGAAGATTATAGAAAATCGGTCGCTACATGAATGAGAACGTATTTAAAAAAATGCTTTTTAATCTGCAAAATCGAGTTCTATATTATATGATCATTATCATGGTTGTTTAATGTATTAGACCCATATAGGTTATGATGGATGATGGACACAAAGAGTCAAATACCGGTATAAGAAACCAATATTTATTTATGATTTTCGCGAATTCAACAATAGTTCTTCGTTTTTTTTTATTAATTTATATTTCTAAATCTATAATCAGAACAACTCATGATTGTCCGGTTCGATTAGACTGAAAATCTGAGTTATTTGAGCAAATATAGCAACCAACCTAGTGTATAATTTCCATCTTGATTGGTCAATAAATGTACATGCTAGAGTGGAAACAATGTCAAAACTTTCTATTTTGACGTTTAATGACAGATAACTCTAGACCTTTCTCTTTCGATCCGGCCCTTTAGTCCGTCTGATGACCCAGGTAAAAATGATTTCGATGCACCCCCGAGGTACTAATGTTGTTATATACCATTTTAAAGCTTGAAATGTGCTGGATACGATGTACGATGTTGTCAAGTTGTAAACCTCTGCAGGCCCCGTATAAACATATAAATGTATGGGTGGGGTAAGATATCAAATAAATTATTTGAAATATATTTTTCAAATAAAAATCGTCTTAAACCCAAATAATTAGGAATGTACTCATTCGAATTCATAAAATTACTACCATATAAACCGGAAGAGATATACAAGACACATTTCAATCGATTATATGCAGAAAAAATGCTCCAATATCTCGTCAATTTGCATATGGTGGTTGGGGTAATCTATACACAGTAAAATACTTAGCCACACAAACAAATAATCGCATCATTTTCCCATGAAACGCTTACACATCTATTTATTAAACACAACTTATTTGAATCTGAGTAAAATATCTTCACCCAATATCTTAACAGATATAAACAAGACACAGTTGTATGCCGATCTTAAGAATGCCTCCTCTTTCCCTATACACGTATCTTGCAGTATAGTCCAGCATATGATATCAAATAAGGGCGCTGTTTAAGGAATTCTCTGTACCCCTTACCCATTACCGGGTATGTACCATGGCTGTTTTATACCATTTTAAAGCTTAAAATGTGCTAAATACGATGCACGATCTAGTCAAGTTAAAAACCTGTACAGGTACGGATAATATGTCAATATGCATATGGTGGGTGGGGGTTTTATAAACAGTAATACCGCCACACAAACAAATAATCGCATTATTGTTCTGTGAAATGTTTGTACAACCGTTTACAGATTAAATACAACTTATTTAAATCTTAGTTAAATACCACTACCCTATATCTTAACAGATATATACAAGACACAGTTTAAGACTGCACTTGACCCACCTCCTCCCTGTAACTTACAACATAGTACGTTAGATAATATCACACGAGGGGTTATTGAAGGAGTTGCTGCATCCCACACCGATGTACCAATGCTGTTATATACCACTTTAAAGCTTGAAATATGCTGGATACAATGCACGATGTTGTAAAGTTGTAAACCTGTACAGGTCCCGTGTACACACAAATATATGGGTGGGGTAAGATAAAAAAATGAAATGCAATTGTCAAATATAAATTGTATTAAACCCATCCTTTTAGAAATGTTCTCACTCAAATGCAAGACATTATGATTGAAATAACAAGAAGCGATATACAAAACACATTTTAATCGATTTCACAAAGAAAATGGCAACGACGAATCCAGTGGATTCAACTTTCTTCACGATTCGACTTTAAGAATTTAGAAATTAGCTAAAATAAATTCTAATGAATAAGAAAGTGATGTAAGGGCCCAGCGGTCTTGCTAAATTTTTGTTTGGGCCCTGGGTCAGTGGAATTGGGAAAAAGCGACGTTTTATCCTAAATTAGGGACAACTAAAACATATATTAAAGTTACAAATTAGACTGTAGGTATGTAGGATACACTTGTAAATACTTTTGTTTCAGAAACTTCATCAAAACTGTTTCTGAATGAAGATACTTTCTTATCTTGTGGAAATATGGGTGCTCATTGGGACTGTTCAATCAAGGATTGAACTTATCAGTCTCAATCTAATAACGATTACATTGTGATCAGAATTTTTTACAGAGATTCATTTTGTGGTGGTCACACCAAAGATGTGCTATCGGTGCACATAATCGCACAATGACCGCTTATAATCGTGATTGCTGTAGTGCTTATTATAACCATAGGCTTCAGCCACGTTATAGCTATTAAACTAATTGTATCATGTTTTAAAGAATTTGTTTATATTTGTAAATTGTGTGGTAAAATGAAATATGAAACATCAGTCTTTCTAATACCAACGAAGTGTATTCGATACTTGCTGGTCCTTAGTGGCACAAAATGAGAATACGTCTTAAACAATATGGATATTACAATGCTTATCAAGGTTGTATATATTATAAGAATTTATACGTTGTCGTTAGGGAGAAAACGATATATTCATTAATTGAGTGGGAGATGTATCCGTGTGAATGTCCATGGAATAAAGAAGACTTTAATTATAAAGATCTTGCATCAAATAATAAAGGTTTGTAACAATTATGTCTTTAAAGTAAATGACAAACTATTTGTTGTACACAAGATTGATGTAGCAAAATGTGAATGACCAAATTAAAAAGAGGAACCAAAAGTAAATGTGATTGTGTCAGATGGATAAATGGAGAAAACAACTAAAACTATTTAATTGCAATAGACAAAGAATAACATATACTGAACCTCGGAAATAACACACCACTTACATTTTTCACTGTAACTTTTTTATTGTGTTACTCTTTCAAACTGTAAAACCACAACCCGAACTGCAATCAGTTTATTCGTTTCTGGTCAAAAAATTGTTTCGTTACCTTAAAGCAATCAAGCGTGACGAATGCGCAAACGGGACTACCCTCTAAAGTAAAAGTCACAAAATCAGTACTGTGTGAGACCACTTTGCAGAGCAATAGAGTCTGTGCTTCGTCGACGCATTGAACTGATCACATTTTGGATTCTGTCATTTGGAATGACTCTCTACTATCCCTGTATCACTTTGTTCTTTAACCTGTGTACCTGTCTGAGCTGCTTTTGGACCTTTGGTGCACCCCTTCCTGGGCAGTCCAGCAGTGCACCGGTTTGTTGGAAACGTTCTCTAGGCCGGCAAATAGTCTTGTGTTGAAATTCTATCGTGTGTACAATAGCACGTGACGTCATCACTGTATCCAACATCCCAATAGCACGATAACGTTCGATAGTGGAAAGTCTTGGCATTGTTAAAAGCATATATAATCCGACCGATGAAATGTTTGGGTGTTTTCTTTCTTTCACCGACTACACGTACCACATAAACCGATAAGCTGGTTTGTGCACGAGGTCAATATTGCGGCACGTGCAGAAAACCTGTTTACCAAGTTTGGACGGCTAGCATCACAGATGAATGGGTTTTGTGCTTAAGAGTGTGTTGTGTGCATACCTAGTTTCCGTTGAATACCGAATAATACTGTGTCAACAAAATGAATGATTTTGTTGTAAAAATATAAAACAAGAAAAATTGGTGCGTTATTACAGAGGTTCAGTATATATGAGCCTGTCCATGAGAAAAGGTACAAGTTGGCATGACGTCATTTTTGTGGGAAAACGTCACGTAAGTTTGTGTTGTCTGCAAAACACTTCCTAGTTTTCAACAACATGTTTGAAAAGCGAATTTTAACTGTAATTCGACAGTTGAAATGGTAACAATACCAGAAGAAGGTGGCTTTGAGGTAATGACCTTTTTCTGAGAGAATTTCGCTTGAATTATTAGGAATAAATGAGAGTTTACTGTTTTCAAGCGATCGATAAATTGATGGCGAAGAAAAACAAAGTTCTGTCACCATAAAATGAATAAATTGGTTACCCGCGTAATTCAACAGTTTATAAAGAAAGAATCAGCCAAATCTGGTTTGAAGTTTTTGGCGATTTCTTTACTTTCTTTCCCTTAAATTGTAAGAAATAGAACGAGAGAGAACACAAGTGGACGGCGAAGAAAGACAAGTGTTCACTGTTGCCACGTTGGATTGTTTACTAAGGTTACCGACATAAACTTTTGGATATGGTAGCGTTTTGACTTTGGAAAGCTTCAACAATTATTTTTTAACCATTATTATCACAAAATCTGCTATTTGGTCATGTAGAAAGGAGTTCAAGACTCGATCTATTTTTAGCTTTCCTACTATGTAGGAAATATAAAATAATTTTGCGACAGATCTAGTAAGAGCCGTCGTGGTGCAGTGGTTTCGTCCCTCGCCTTGCAAGTCAAAGGACCCAGGATCGAATCCCGTTGCCTTCTTTTTTTAGGGATTTTTTTTTAAATTGCAATTTCATTTCCTTTACAAACTATACAAATATTAATAATTTATGATAATTTCATCTGATTGATGACCAAACTTATACTTTGCTCAGCGTAAGTAAATAATGGAATCATAGGTTATAACTGTTTTACGGTGTACATGTAGGCCTATAGATCTAATAACTTATTCGTCCTTCAAACCTATGATCTAGAATGTCTTCATATATCAATCAATCCAAACATTCTCACAACCATCAATATTGATCAGACGAAAATAACATTATAGGGCCTACATTCTACATTAATTTCTCTGGAGCTGAATGAAAAATAGAGCCTACATGTTATGTCATTAGGCCTAATAAACGCGTTTCTACGAAATATTATTTACCGAAGAAAAAATATGTTAGGACAGAAAAGCTTCAATGTGTTGTTGATATGTCTGCCTATAGTAAAAGGTCAGCGGCGCATCCAGATGGGGTTCGGGGGTTCGTTTGAACCCCCTCTATAGCATGATCATTTAATTTTCATGGAGAAATTCAGGCAAAAATGTGTAATACTAAGAACACGAACCCCCTGTTAGTATGTACAGTGTATGCGACCTCGTTACCTTCTCTTTCAAAATGTATGTAGTCTATATCAATTATTAGCGTGAACGGGTCTCATGGTCGCAGGCCTGCGTCAAAATCATGATTTGACACGTGCGACTCTTAAGCTCGGACTCGCTGTGATTCACATATTCATTTTTCACAGTTTAGAATACTAGTTATTCAGATGTATGATTCTGTATGGTGAGAGAGAAAACAAATCATATCATTTTGGACAAACTAAACTTTTCTCCATCAATTCAACTTGTTGATTTCAATATGATTATCATTTCAAATTTTCATTTACATTGCCAACAACCTGGAACCATTTATGCTTTCAATTGTTTTGTACATGTACAAGATAGACATATTGCCTTTTGTTATTTAATAAACTTGAAACTTATGTTCGAACTTCGAACCCCTATCAAAGAAATAAGAAATCTTGGATCCGCCACTGAAGGTATCCTGGCAGAGGAGGGTTTGAAAGGGTTTCTAAGTCCTGACTTTAAGACATTGAGGGGAATATCATCACATAAGCATTTCAGGTAGGAAATTACAAATTAACCAAATCTTACATGGTGACACTTATTGATGCCACAGTAAGAAAAGGGCTTCATAACACATTGTGGAAAATTGGAAAATTTGGTAACAAGTTAAAATTTTATGAATGGATTTATACTCACCTGATGGAAATATACGATAGGATATTATTCCGCATATTAACTTTCGATCCGCATAATAAACATTCTAAAAAGCGTCTAAGCGATCCCGACTACCAATATATAGTCATGTAGACGCTGTCTAATCTTCAGTTTTATAGAAGTGAAAATGTTAACCCACCATAACATAGATACATGAGGGGAGGTGGGTGGTAGTCCATCAGGTGAGTATAAATCCATTCATAAAATTTTAACTTGTTACCAAATTTTCCAATTTTATTCCATGATTTATACTCACCTGATGGAAATATACGATAGGATAGATTACAAAGCAGTCTTACCTCAAGGTAGTGGTCATGTATCTATCCATCAGTAATCTGTCTCCTCTTCTTGAGTGACAATCTTAACTCTGTCTCCTCTTCTTGAGTGACAATCTTTTTACTCTGTCTTCTCCTCTTGAGTGACAATCTTTTAACACAATGATAAGTCTGTCTCTGTTTGAGCACTAATAATACAGTTCAAACCATTATATACACAATGTATCATTACATCTATAGAATTGTATGTCTATATACTTTATAGTCATTACGGTAATAAATTCATCTCAGCGATCCGCCGGTAATAAAACTTCCTGTTTTCTGAGCTTAGTTTGTATGTACATCTTTTAACACACTTGTCTGATCACTTATGTCACGTAGGTAAAATCGGAGAAAGGTACTTTCCCGCGACCAGTCTGCAGCATCCATAATACTTTTAATTGATGCTCCATTATATAGAGCCCAAGATGGTCCGATAGCTCTAGTTGAATGAGCTTTGCATTTCTTTGATGAGTCATGATACGCCTCTTGAATAGTTTTCACAATATAGGATGCTAATGTCCTAGCCGAAGCTTTTCTGTGTGGTTCGTTGATAGTGAGAAATAATGATGTTTCATCTTTACCCTCCTTATCACGAAACTTTTCAGTCTTTTTCAAATATATAGCTAAAGTTCTTTTGGGGTCTAGCAACTTGTTCTGAGTAAATGCTGGGACAAAAATCTTGCCTGATATATGACCTGGTCTGTCTTGTTTAGAAAGTCCATGTCGTAGAAAAGTAACTCCCTTCGACTGTACTGTGACTGATCCCTCTCCTAATCTTAGCGTCTGTAGGTCTCCGACCCGCCTGAATGTCGTGATGGCTGTAAGAAAAACAGTCTTTAGAATAACATATTTCAAAGACGTCTTATTTAAAGGCTCAAAAGGATACCTTTGAATAGCCTTCAAAACCTTTAACAAATCCCACTCAGGCAATAATTTAGACGTAGGTGGTCTAGAGTTAAAAACACCTCTTAGAAGCCTTTTAATGTAAGGGTGCTGACCTACTGGTACATTGTTTATAGGAGGAAGAACAGCCGACAGCATAGACCTGTAACCAGCTATTGTTCGATATTGCAACCCCTCTGAAAATAAAGATGACAAGAATTCAGCACAATCAACTAAAGATGCTGAATACTTATCAACTTCCCTTTCAGCACACCAGCTACTGAATTTCCTAAATTTGGAAGAATAGTCCTTTTGTGTGCCTGATCTCCAACTTGCTGTGAGCAATTTGGTAACATTTCGAGAAAAGCCCTTTGCTCTAAATTGTCTGTTGATAACATCCATGCAGTGAGGCTGAACACTGCTGGATGTGGATGGTAAATTTGTGTTCTGGGCTGCTGAAGAAGCCAGCGAGATACTGGTATCTTCACTGGTTCCTTCACTGACATTTGCAACAGTTCTGGAAACCATGGCCGTCGAGGCCAGAATGGGGCTATCAAAATCAGTTTGCACCGAAATTGTCTCATATGTTGTAGTACTCTCTGAAGCAGACAAATTTGGGGAAATGCATACGCAAACATTCCTTCCCATGGAATGCTCAGAGCATCTATGGCAAAAGCTTCCTGGCATGGGATCCATGAACAAAATACTGGAGCTTTGTGGTTGTGTTTGGATGCAAAGAGATCTATGTTCGGAGCTCCCCACCGATAGAATAGTCTCTGAACTATATTCTGGTTCAAGGTCCATTCTGTCGGTTTGATTTGAAAACGACTCAATTGGTCTGGCAAAATATTCAATCGACCCGCTATGTGGGCTGCTTTCAGTGTAATCTTGTTCTGGATAGCCAGTTGCCATAGTTCCCATGCTTGATAACAAAGAGAGGGGGACCTGGTCCCTCCCTGTTTGTTTATATACTGAACAACAGTCATGTTGTCGGACCGAACTAGTACTTTCTGACCCGACAGTTCTGACAGGAAATGGGTCCAAGTCAACCTGACAGCTTCCATTTCTAGGCAATTTATGTGTTGTTTCGTTTGGCTTTGAGACCAACGACCCTGAACTATGTTTGTCTCCAGACAGCCCCCCCACCCCGTGAGTGAAGCATCCGTCTGAATGACCTTGTTTGCAACCCAAGGTAGAAAAGATTTGCCCCGAGACATGTTTGCTTCCTGTAACCACCATTTCAAGTGGCCTCGTAAATGCGACGTGCATGGAACAACAGCCCCTGTATCTCTGGAGCTTGGCTTCCAGAAATACAGGAGATGCAGTTGAATGGGTCTCATATGAAGTCGTGCAAATGGGACTAGTTCGATGCAAGAGGCCATTAAGCCCAGTAATTGGAGATATTCTAATGCTGTTGCTTTCTCTTTCCCCAAAATTACATTGACTAAACTGAAAATCTTTTCTTTTCTCTCGAGAGTCGGGGAAACAATGCCTACTTTCAGATTGAACACCCCGCCTATGTATGTTATCAATTGAGTGGGGATTAGTTGTGATTTCTTTGAATTCACTATGAAACCTAGTTCCATAAGAAGATTCAGCAATGTCAATAGATGGTCTTGTAAGGCTAGTTTTAGACCTTGAAGTGCAAGCCAGTCGTCCAAATAAACTGCTAGTCTCAAGCCCTGCTTTCGTATGTGGGCTGCCACTACAGATACTAACTTTGTGAAGACTCGGGGCGCTGACGTTGGGCCAAAAGGGAGCGCCACCCATTCGTAAGCTATCCCGTCTACACAAAAACGCAGATATTTCTGATGACTTGGAAATATTGGGATGTGGAGATAAGCATCTTTGAGATCTATTGACACTGCGAAATCTCCCAACTGAACTAGATTTAACACTGATTTCATGCAATCCATTTTGAAATGTTGACGTTTGAGATACCTGTTCAGAGGTCTTAGATTTATGACGGGTCTTAAACCACCTGTTTTCTTTGGGACCAAGAAAAGCGTACTGTAAAAACCTGTATTGATCTGGTCCTGGGGCACTGTTTGAATGGCCCCTTTGAGTAATAATTCTTTTACCTCCTGCTGAATAAAAGACAGTTTTTCTTTGTTTACTCTGGTTTCTTTTACCCCTTGAAAAGCTGGTTTTGAAATGAATTCCAGTTTGTAACCCCAACGAATTGTGTCTAAGACCCATTGGTCCTGAGTTATTTCTTCCCATTTTTGATAAAAATGTTTCAGGCGACCTCCTACAGGTATCTCTGGTTTCAACAGCATGCAGTCACTTTGATTGAAATTTGGGACGAAAAGTACTAATACCTACCGGATTGGATTTTGATGTCACCGTAGCTGCAGGCGCGCTACGCTTCGGTGCATTGTAAGACGGGTTACGCCCAAACGCAGATTTCCTCTGATTGTAGCTATTGTTATAGCCCGAATTGTTATAGGACTTCTCCTCATTATACCGAGGACGTTTCCATGATTGTTGTTTACTGTCAGAAGAGTAATTCTTCCTTTTACGGTTCATTTCAGGCAGCAAGTCGCCTATTTGCTTGTTCAATTCTTGTCTGTCTTTCAATTTCTTCTCAAAACCTTCTCCGAACACCCCAGTATGGGAGAGAGGTAAATTCCAGACAGCTGTCTTCAGATCCTTAAAGTCATGTAATCCTGTGTCGGCCATAGCCGTTCTACGTCTGACTAAATGATGAAACGACCCACTTCTAGCATTCTGGTCTAGCATTTTGGTACTCATAGCAAAAGTGTCCCGTACACATTGAATACACTGATCTATGTTGGTGTCTTTCTCCTGTAACAAGGATAGAAGATTGCCTAAAGCCTGTTGAATGTAAATATTGATGACAAGTCCCATTCTGGCAGACGTTTGTCCCTGATAGGCAAGTTTTTCAATACTTTTAAAAGGTTGGGAGTGTAATGTGGCCGATATACCTGCCTTAGCACCATAGCGTTTTGACAGTAGCTGTTCAATAATTTCATCCAGACTTGGTACTTTCAACAAATCTTCCTCTTTCTCTGAAACAGGGAAGGACGTCTTGTAAGACTCCTTATATGCTGTGAGTCTGTTAGGATCTTCCGAACGCCAAGATTCCTTTATCACGGCAATTTGTGCGTCATCCAAAGAAATACCTACGGTACACTTAGCCGGTCTAGTCACCGCATCTTCACCAAACAAGTCCAATAACAGTTTAATATTATTACCTGAGTACTTCATAAATCTGTCCGAATCAACATCACAGTCCTCAGAACGGTGTGATTTTACATCCTCATCTGAGCCCAAGAGAGAAGCAACCTCCCTCTGTCCAGGCTGAATAGACAGTACATCATCTGTGTCAAGCAAATTAACGGCCTGAGAATGTCTAGCAGTTGAAATATTAGGTCTCTGCCCCAATGCAGTGTCCTCAGAATTTCCATTTGAGGGTCGCTGTCCCAAAGCAGTTTCCCCTTCAGACGGTTCCTGTGGTCTCGGCCTGTCTGAAACAGCCGTATCCTTGAACCTCTCAAAATATTCACATATTTTGTCCACCTTAGCTGACAACGCGTCCAGGTCCTTTTTCGAAGCACGTGCTCTCGTCCGCTTCGACGAAGTCGAAGTTTTTACCACCTCGGTAACTGGCTCAATTTCCACCGAAACTGCCGATTCTGCGATATCGGACTCGTTGCCCGAAAGAGAATGATTGTCCGCCATAACACAAAGGCCGAAAAATAAATTCCCGAAGGAAACAAAAATCAAACACGTGGTGAAAAGAAATAAACCACGAGACATGCGAACCGAGTTGTTAACGTTTTCACGCCGGAAATAAAACTGAAGATTAGACAGCGTCTACATGACTATATATTGGTAGTCGGGATCGCTTAGACGCTTTTTAGAATGTTTATTATGCGGATCGAAAGTTAATATGCGGAATAATATCCTATCGTATATTTCCATCAGGTGAGTATAAATCATGGAATAAAATGAAGAATTTTCTTGTTACAAGCAATCTTCTCTCCCCAAATTAATTTGTACACAAAACGACAAAACATGTTTTTGTTCATTAACTTGAAGTTATCAGCAGCATTATAAAGTTTTGACTGGTCCAAAATCTTGCCATCTGGTAGTGGATTATTTACGTATAACTCACACATCCCTGCGTTAAACAGATTTATCAATTTACAAGAACAACCAATTAAGTCAATGTTTTCCGTCCTATTAAGATTCGTGCGACGTTGTAATTATTATGACAATGCTTGTTGTTATTATGGCAATGCCGTAAACATTTGGTGATTGAATGTTCCAGGCATAGCGCTCAGTTGTTGACGTACAAACGGGGGAAGAAAGGAAAAAAAGGAAAGAAAATAAACTTACCACTTTTTTCGCGAATTTCATACATTCTGATTCAACAATATTTTTTTTCTAATGGTGCGCACAGAAATAAAGATTCGAAATGTTTAAATCTAATACAAAACGTACACAAACGTCATTAAACGATAGTGTAAGATGCCACCAAAATGAACAGATGGTAAACAATGTATTGGCATATGTATGTCACACTTTCGAAAAGTGTAACACGAACGCCACATTTGGCGTTGCAAAGTAATCGAAGAAATATTATTCTATATTGTGTTGTCACTGAGGGTATGTTTTTGATATCCAGGGACAGGGTGCCCACCCTTCATCTGGATTGAAATTCCCTGACTTTTCACTGACTTTTCCCTGACCAAAATTCATTTTTCCCTGACCTTTTTTCGCGCGAAACAACCTCATTCTCCCCCTAAGACTGTCCAATCCATCCGCTATTTATGAAGGTTTCATACAATAACAATTCAAATGTGATGGTTGAACTTACATGGGTATGTAGAATCCATAAAATGCTCAACATTTTAAACATGATGAAGAGAAAAAGATATTTTGTCCTGCTTGAAATAGTTAAATACACTTTCTTTGACAACAAATGAAATGTTAATACTTATGGTTGGAGTTATGACTAGAACTTTGAAATGTACACCTCAATACATAAGAGAAAATGAGAAACACTGCTTCAGTCTGTTTCTAACAACTTTCTTTGAGCATCATTCTTAAAGGTGTTCAAAGGACAAATTTGCTTCCTATCCAACATTTTCTTTTTTAAATAGTAACTGACCAATTTATGAGGCCCTAACTTATCTAGATACATTCTAATCAAAATTTCATGCACTAATAGTCTTTCACATTTATCTTCACTTAAAATATATCCTGTTTACTAGTTATTTTCAGTCATTTTCTGGACAAAATGGATACCTATGTGCATGTGTTAACAGTTTATCATTAGCACAATTTAATGTACATTTTTTTTACATACTGCATGCTCAAGTGTTTCAATTTTAGAGCATTTTAAAACCAGTTTTGTGCTAAAATTGATTTTCTATCAATCAGGTACAAGTGCAACAAATGAATGTGTTTTAGGAAACTGGTGATAATGGATATATTTGAGGATCCTTATTCACTTGACATCAAAATGTCACTGAAAGAAGACAATGGTAATTATCTAAGTGATTTGTAAGGAGATGGCATATTTGACCTAAATCATATAACACTCATCATCAAACTCAAAAGCAATTAAAACCAAATGGTGCGCAGTCCTTGCAGCTGTGCAAGTATTAATACTCATACCACACCTTGTATTATATTTCTTCAACCTCCTCTGTAGATGTTCACTATTCTTCATTGTCAGCTTCTTTCCTCTTGCTTACAGATTTAGCCCTCAGAGTATTAGATTTCAATAGATCTATTTCAAATGTTAAGCCTTAATTCAACATTAAAATAATAAAATGATTAATGCAGAGTCATGTATAAAAGAACAACTGGTTTGTTAATTTAAACCTGAAAAATACCATAGCTATGATTATCTGTCTTACTTTATTCATTTTCTTCTATTCGTTTTGTTTGAACAACAGAAAATTTCAAAATTCCCTGACTTTTCCCTGACTGTTTGTGCTTTTCAGATTTCCCTGACCATTTTTCAAAATTCCCTGACTTTTCCCTGACCTTGAAGTAAATACAAATTTCACTGACTTTTCCCTGACCAGTGGGCACCCTGAGGGACCCATATTATATGAATGGTCGCACGATTATTTTTTGTGTAAAAACTTGGTAACAACAAACCTGATTGGCTCAGTCTTATTTCTCATGCAATCAGATGTCTTCTTACAAAGGTTACACTAAAACGTGGTCGTAAGATCGTTGATAATACGAGCCCCAATTTAATTTGAGAACAGAATTCGAGAATACAGAAAAGGTGGCGTTCTATCAAGAGAGGGAAATAGATTAAACAAATGCTGCAAAACATTATTCCAACTTCACAAGTGAAGTAAACGAAAAGCTAGAATGGACAGCTAATCTGTTCAAAAGATATGTAACAAATGCCAAACTAAAAAAAACACACAAGAGTAAAAGGGCTATATTACAGAACCTGTAAGACAAATGAACAAAGGCGCGGAACAACACATATTTGACCTTTTCGCACGAAAAATTAAGATGTCATGCGAATCTCATTAGGCGTGGACTTCTTTAAGGAAGTCCTTTTTTATTACAAAAGACACTCTTTTATTTTACTAGTAGTTTTAGGTAATGCTATGTCTATTGCAGCGACATTGCAAATTAATGTCAGTACTGTTGTACATAAATATCAGCATTGAAAATAACATCTCCAGAGCCGAATGTTTACGACGTCGTCCGAATAGGTTCAGATAGCCTACTTGACGACTGATTAATGACGTCGCACGAAATTTCAGACGTTGTGTGAATCTCATTAGGAGTGGACTACCTAAATGAGTTTTTTTTGTTACAAACAAAACTTTTATTTTATCTATCATTTTAGAAACGGTATAAAAGTAATGTGATTATGCTTTGTCAACTTCAAACAAAAATTTTGTCATCCTTTTTACTGATTTCGTCATGTGCAGAATCCTGGAGTGGTTTACGTCAAGCGTGATGACAATGAGATTGCCATTTCTATTTTCAAAGACCTGTCCCATCAGTTCTACGATCCTGCCATACAAGAGGTTATTCCACCAGTAGTAATAATCACACAAAGAGCAGCCTTTCTGTATAGGAACGTAAGGCCCTTTGTCCGTTCATGTTACGGAGATGCCATTTGCCCAGCCCCGATTTTAAAAGAATGAAGCTTCTTAGTTATTGATCTCAAGAATAGAATTGTTTATCAACTTATTAAATATTAAAAAAAATACATTACAATTAGTTATACTCTCTTATAAAACCAATAATACAAATACATTCTGAAACCATCTTTAAGCTGACGTCGTGTAAGCTGACGTCGTTTATTTGGAAGAAAACGTCGTCATTACGTTGCTATGGTGGTCAGCTTTGATGACGCCATAAGTGTGTTTCCTAAAAGTGTTTTGACTTATGAAACATGGCAAGCAGTAGATAAGACATTGCCCTTTCATTTTATGGTAAAAAGTCAAAATCGAAAATTTTGACCAACTTGTACCTTTTCTCATGGACAGGCTCATATATGTTTGGAAATGAAGATAGATAAAGACAAACTATATAACAAAAACACAATGAAATTAAAATATATGCGCAATGCCCAAACCATCCTCAATTTGGCGATAAAATCAGTAACCTAGCGTTATCAAGTTTTGTCAAGTAGTGCATTTTTTCCTGTTGAATTCCCGTCCTTCAGAATTCCAAATCAAATGAGTTTTGATATACATCAGACATTATTATCATACAAATTAATGACAAGAGAGACCACGACGGTGGTGTACACTAAACAGATCTTCTAAACCGCCATGGCATGTAACTTTACATAACTCCATAAATATTTTAAATAGGGGCTTGAAATTTTCAAATAAGAAAGATTAACCATTTGCACAGAAGATGCGAAAAATTTCATTGAACCCCTTTTACAATGACATGGCTAAATCGCTAATTGAAAAGGGTCACTGTCACGTCTACATTTTCACATCAGAAAGGTAAACTGTAAGTACGGGATGTGACATCACTCTGCGTCAATAACTCTGATTGACAACGAGGCCTCATTCAGTTGTAGCTACGAGGGGTGTTCATTAAATAATGAAAATACACTATCAGCTCAATGTTAAGAATTTGTAATCATATAGTTAATATTAAATATGCAAGTAACAAGTATGTGAGCTTTTTTCAAAGTAACAAGAACCCTGCATGACAACCGTTGCCATGGCAACACTGTCACAAAGTTGCAAAGGTTTCCACTCTGAAATTCCAGCCATTTCCATCAATTTTTCCTCTCAAATACCAAGAAAACAAAATGGAATCATTCTGACCTTGTACTGATTAATTTTGTGTCTCATGTACAAACATGAAATAGCAGTAAAAGTCACTTTGCTCTCTAAAAATAGAAAAGAAATCATTATCAAACACTTTGCATCTGGAAAATCTTGACGTTTTCCCCTGATCCAAAGTGTGGGGGTCAACAATGTGACGTCATCACACTTTAAATAAAAGAAAATTAATGTTGGGGCATAGCATAATCAATCACAAGTTCCCTGCACGTTTCAAATCAATGTTTGAAATTTGCATAGTACATATCACAGAGGAATATATGGTAAAAAAGCGTGTAAACACCTCCGTTCATATCATTGTATTTACCTAATTGCCTTGATCACAATGCCGAAGATTTCAGTTTTGCCACATACAAGAACCTTATATGTAGTTTTGGAGTAAAAACATAACACCATCAGACATTAATGCTGAATAAACATTTTCTGTACGCAAATTCTAAATAAATACCATGATGCAAGTCTGCAACCCATTGAGAATGTGACGTCATGCGTTTCCATAGTAACACACGGAACGTTCAGTTTGGATTTTCACAATGAAAGCTTAAAAGCAGTTCTTTGTAAATCTTTAAGTTTTTCTGCGTATGAAAAGACTGGCAGATATGTTTTCATTATTTAATGAACGCCCCTCGTATATGGGAAGACTAAGTTGTAATTCCAGACGTCTAGGTAGCCTGGGTGCGCATGCCACACTTCCGGTTACCTGGTTTTTTGTACCAAAACTTATTGTAACGTCTTGTAATTACATTGGAGCAGTTTTTTCCAATTTAAAATAATCTGTGCATCAAATCTGAGTGATATTTGTTGAATGTTAACAAAAATGTCGGTCAGTCTTCACTTTTGAATGCTTTGATGGTGTTCTACGGATTACAATACGCGCTATAAAAAGAACAAAAAATCTAGTTGGTAAACATAACTTTGTATCCTCTCCAGAAGCATACAGGCGTCAAGGATCTATTAACGATATGAATAACTGATTCATAAGTCATGTCTTTCGACAAGAAATGGACATGTGGAATAATTATAATAATTTGTATGGTAGACTTTACGGGTCATGTTCTGTGTTGCACTTTGATATGGTTTAGGGGGTCATATAACTCGTTAGAAAGAGCAACAGGAAAACAAACGATACAGTTAATAACAGTGTCGGTACATCAACACTTTTGAATGCTTTATGGTGTTCTACGGAATATAAAACGTGTTAAATGAACACTAAAATGCAGTTTGTAAACACACTTTTAAATCTTCAAGTTTAGCATAAACGCGTCAAACATCCATTACTGACATGCTAAATTCGTGCAAGAGGCATGTCATCCATCAGACAATGTACATGTGAACTAATGATGTTGTGTATGGCGGAATCTGAGGGCCATGCTCTTTGGTGCACTTTGACACGGTTGAGGTCCATGAAATTCCAAATACAAAAGGCAATCGGAAAACAGTTAATGCATTTAGCAGTTTCATGAGCAATCTTTTGAAACATGCACACATCAATGAAAAGGGTACATGCCTTATCCATACTTACGTCGCTTTCGATAAGCCCAACAGTCCTACCCATATCACTGAAGGACATCCAGCCCATTTAGTTGCTTTTTCTTTGCAGGATCGGCATGTCGGATCAATATGAACTAATACTTGGGTAAATTATGTGCAATTTAACTCATTACATCGTGCGCCACGTGCAAAAACCGGTTTTATATCAAAGCCTCTTCACACAAAAAGTTATTGTTGTGATTTTGACTCTATCGCGTTTAATCGATAGCTAGTAATCACACAATCTAATGTGCAAAATATTGTTTTAAGATGGCTTTTCGTTTTTCATTTATACCGAAAGATCTGTGTCGAAAAGTGGCGGTTTAGAACATCTGTTCAGTGTATGCTAAGATGGAGTTACAATATAATATAATGTCCCTTACTCGTATATGCCCTAGGTCGTATGATCAACATCGTCTTGTCAACTTTGTTAAATATTGGTCAAACCATCATCGAAGACCCAGGTAACTCACCATTTCGTTCCCTGTCACAAAGTAGCTGCTACATTGTAATCTTATGTATTAACAAACGAAAAAGCATGCAAAACGCTACATCCATCCGTACAATCAGATAAGCGCTCTCTTTTAAGGACCGTTTTGGTTGAATCTTCCCTCAATAAGAGACGAGAGAATCAATGAAATGACAGCATTCAGTCAGCTGTAATACCAATTGAATTTTAAGATTTTGTAACAGAGGTTAAACACAATGAAGCATGTGCACGTCTCCGAGGTTGGGTAAAACATAACATATAGATGTAAACTTAGACAAAAACGCTTTTTAGCAATTTTGGGGGATAGAAAACTCTTGATACAATTGTCTGATTTATTCAAAAGTGCAATATTAAAAGATTTATATTGCAAAATCTTCGATAACGGCATGGAATGCCCATTTGATCACAATGGCTGAATTTTGCCAATCATTTTTAGTAAATTTATAAAAATAGATAAAGATCAAGAAATGTAATGATTAATTTGAGAAAGTGGAAACATGAACTTAACAAAACGGTTCTCCAAAGAGAATTTTTGCCAAGCACATGAAGGTATTTTACTCCCAAAGGGTCATTCAGAAATTAATTACATCCCTTTATTAACCATTAGCGGGGCTGTATTAGTAATTTCAAGTTTACAAATACATCTTACAGCCCTCAAAACCATTTGTATTTATTTTCCAGATCAATTCAGAATCAAAATGAATGTTCTATGTATCTATTCCATGTGTATATCTACTGTTGGCAGCCATCTTGGACGCTATTGTGTTGTCCAATGCTTGCACAGTGAAATCTTTTGGATTCACCAATCAATGTATCACTTATATAAAAAAATGCTAAAATATTTTAATTGGATGCTCTTGCAAGGATTGGTGATCCACACAAAAAGATATTTGCTACCTGACTATGGATGGTTAAAGCAGAGATTATTGCAAGCTACAGGGAAAGAGGGGGCAATTTAGAGCAATTTTGAAAATTTTCATATTACAAATTATGGTTATATATCTTCATTCACCACCAGAAAGATAAATCAAATGAAATGAGAAATAAAAACCTGATGTGGTTTTTCGTAAAGTTAGTCCATCCAAAAATCCTGAAAAATTATAAACCTGTTTAATTCCCCTTTTTTTCCTGTACATGGCATTCAATGGAATAAACAACAACATAACATGAATTCAAAGTGCAAGACACATATATTTCACTGCATCACACGTTTTTACGATATAAATCGCTGGTAAAACTGTATAAGAAATTGATTACCATCCATTAGCAAAGTGAGTGACTTACCCCACCCACTTTGATTTAATATATCTTCCAAACCAAGGCTCCATTCAAGTTGATACTTTGCCTACATAAGGTCAATATGTTAGTGGTCATTTGTGGCGAAAATGAAGAGAATCGGACGGGGTCACGGAAGGGCCTTATTGACACTCATCCTTTTACAATGCAATCTCCATAGGCAATTGAAATCGCTATTGCATGGACATCTGGGAACTTATCTTAGTCGAAAAGGGGTTGAAAAAATCCCCTGTATGGCCTGCATGATTTTTAGAAAAAACAATCGAAAACCGTGATAAATGTGAATATCAAACATTTTAAATTCCATATTTGTTTATTTCAAAGGGACGTAATTCACAATTGTCAGATTAGACCTTTATTTTAGAGCTTGCTACAAGTGATAAGAGATTTTTTGTGCTTTTTGGCAAACCGGATATGACCTGTTCCGAAAAAAAGAAATGAATCGTTTCGTGCGCATGTGCATATGTGGCATTAGATGAAATTAGCCCTAAACGCATTAACGACCGTAACTCTGACATTAAAGGAGACAACGCAATGAAATTTCGACAAAACGATTGCTGAATGCCTTTGGAAAATAACGTCAAAATATATGTCAGGCTTTTAGTTCGATACTTTTCCAGAAACAAAATAACTTGCAGTGTAAAGTTTTCACTTTTGGTCAGTATACATACGATAATAGTATCCTGAGTTATCCATTTTAGGCAAGCTGATGTCCCGCGAACCATGAAAATGGTCGCATCCCTGACAAACGCCTGTTGGTTGACTATAGAAGAAGCTAACACACTCCACCTCCAGCTCACATCGCTTGGCACATGTCATCAGGCTGTGGTCAGATTCTTCAAACACTGCATATTGCTGAACAGTTTTCTCTCCATCCCTATAGCCGTTATACCACAGGTACAATTTCGTGTCAGTTTCACTCTTTACAATAGACAGGACACATGCTATAGCTAACATATGCATTCCCTTCATATTTATGTTGTTTTCGTCTTCCACTCAAATACAATTCCACTCAAATTGCAGATTTTCTTAGATTATTTTGTTATAACAAATTGTGTAGAATTGTTTTATCTTTACTTTTAAATGCAAACTAATATGTGTTTGAATTGTAATTTCAATGATTCATGTGTTTAGGCACCGAATGGCGTTGTTAGAAATAGAAGAAGCTGCTTTTAGTGATAATTGTTAGGCTTTCGACGGAAGAATTACAAAATTAATGAATCAGGAAAATCTACTGACTTACACGTAGGTTGGCATGCCATATGATAAGGTTATTCTGTGTATAATACAAGTAAAAAGCATTTCCAACGATTCTTTTGATGGGGTTCAACTTCATTTCAAGCAGTATCCCGTTCATGCGTTGCGATTGGAACATTTATTCATATAATCGTGTCATTACTTTCACCCACGGTAGAACAACATCATTTCCTATCCCCAGCCGACAATTCCACTTACGTTTTTGATTATCTTCCCATTCCCCCTCTGCATGGATTCGCCATTGTAAATCAATTTTCTTCAGTGGTCTATCGTTATTCAACCACTGTTCAAAGTTAGGCTTCAAAATGAATAATCCACTCATATAAGGCTGTTCGTGAATTATTCATTGTGCCGCATAACTCAGAAGCGTGATTAAATAACGGTATATCACGGTAGAAATTCTAAACTTATCTTGGTCTTATCAACATCCATTTTATCATTTGCAGAAACTTTCAAGGTTACAGACTCCCAATTTCTGCCCTTGGGGAATGGATGATAGTGTTTGCACTAAATACGCTTTTGTCAACAAATGTCTATCTACATTGAAATAATTATATTAGTTTAGTATTCTGCAAAATTTTTGAGAAGAACACTAGAATGGATTTTAACATTATCAAAAATATACTTTCTAAAAGCATCGTAATTGAAATGCACTAGGTTAATAGGCATATTTAATGAGATACATTAAGAATATACCCAAACAGGTGTACAAAGCATGTCGTCACTTTCTACGGAAACCCAGTAACTACAGCTTAAAACAAGCTGCAGTTACGATGTTTTCGTTGAAAAGCAGCGCTGTGTGATATCATTGCTGAAAGACGCTTGCGCTGGCTTGGTTAAATATCCAGAATGGCAGATGGACATATCCTTAAAGACATCCTTTATGGGATTCACGACTCAGAAAAAAGACCGACGTAACAAGGATGTCTGCAAGAAGGACATGCAATCTTGCAGTTCCAACCAATTGGAACTTAACCCTTTCCCAAAAAAGACCTGGTTTTGACGTCCCTAATAGAAAAGGCTGTTGAAAATATTGAGACAAAAGAAGAAACTGCTGACAGCCAGCAGTTTCTCCTTTTGTCTCAATATTTTCTATGCCATATTGTACACAAATTCTATCTTTAATGCCTTTCATTTTGTCATTTGTGGCAGGTTTTGAAGATGATCACCCTACAATTTTGTCGTTTGGGAAAGGAATAAGGCAGTAACTGTCGATCGAACTGGTTCGTGTTCTTCCTGCACGGAGAGTGTCAGACTTGCTGAGAAGAGGAGAAAGAGAAAACTAGAAATCTGTTACTAAAAGTGATAAAATACCCCCGCCACTACATATGTCCAGACAAGTATTTTTGTCGACAAACTTAAGGGCAATAACTCCAACAATATGAGCAGCAGAGTAATGATTTTTTCGTGAACTCTTAGCAATGAAATCTATATTATATATTTGAGTTATGCCCAAGACAAGATTTGTACACGGACGGACGGACAGAGAGACAGGCTGATTCATGTATACCCCCTAAAACATTCGTTTTGCGGGAGGGGGGATAATCAGAAGGCGACAGAGGTTTCAGTTTAAAAGACCGCCATGACCATATGGTATATCTGTGCTAAGTGTAATCTCAGTTGTGGATATCGCATTGGACTGTACAGTTATAGCTGTTCAGCAATCTGACCGACTAATTGCAACTGCCATTTTCCCTGAAGACACATGCTTGTCAACAATCAAAGTTAGAATAGTCACGACTTAATGAGGTGATCTACACTTACCACATAAAGTAACGCAACACTCATTCAAAAACAAATATCTGAAAACGTGTTTATAAATTTAAGGATATTTTTGTTTTGACATCATATGTAACATTTCATCAAACAGTAAACGAAACATCATAAGTATGCTAAGACATTTACGGACAGAAATTTCAACCCAAAGACACCCGGTGTAAATTCAAAAGTCACAAATAATTTTATTGTTATAATCATCCCTTGTTTTCATAAAAAAACTGACATGTTCGTCACATCGACACCATTTTTGGAGCGGTTTGATGTTAAAGAAACTTAGTTTACTCATTATGAATGGTTGTTTGTTCGCAAAACAGGTTAGTTGCATGATTAAGACTACCACGAACGCACCTTTTCAGACAATCCCAAAGGTGTTCGATAGCAGACGTGTTCTCGAATAAGGACAGAAACCTTATTTTGCTGACAACCGTCGTGTGAAAGCAACTGTGTGTGCAGGGGCGCCATCCTTTTGCAACATGCCGTTGACTCTTCCTACATAATATCAGGGACAACAGGGCGCAACACATTGTCAACGTACTTACGAGTATCGCCTTTGGTATTTCATTTGTTTGTCCCAACCCGCCTGCCTAGGCGTTTGGGTGAATTCCATGACTTTATGCAAACATCCGAATCACAGACCTGCGACTCTTAAACTAAATCAGACCATCTTTGGATGGATAAGCTGTCTTAAATGGCGAAAATTATCCCAAAATTTAGTCAATAACAGATATAAAACGGTTTGCTTCTGGTTGAATAATTCATTTGCGTTTGCTTATCCATGTCTGCTAATGTTCATTTATGTGGAATCTGCTGCTATTAGGAATTTGTTCCAATGTTCAGAGCTCTTTGGCTAATACCCTACCGACTGGTTGTAACTGGCCCAGTCGATGATCTGGATCGATCCTGCACTTTGGCGTTTGCTATAAAATGGTACCACAACCTTGAAATTGAAGAAAATTTGGACGCCAAGCTTTTAAGTCCCTGCTAACTTAATTTTTCAGAACTCAATTCAAGTGATATGTCGACAGTTGTTTTCCGGAAGTTATGACATGACGCTTAGTGCGCACAGTGACATTCTTTTGTGTTTTTACTGTGTAACTGACAACACACTATCAGTAAAACTATCTTTTAGGATTGTTTTAAATTTGCAAGACGTTAGGACGTGATTAACGTAAAATAATAAAGGAACGTAATTCTGGCTTGTTCGTTGGAAATTGAAATATTTCATTTAAAATTTCTATCATAATCCTTCCTTGCGAACTATAGAAAGTACCAATTTGATCCTGGTTTGTTAAAAACAAAAATATTGAAATTTGAAACTGTTGCGTAACTTTATGTGGTAAGTGTAGAATTATGGCAATCTGCTTTTCTTACTAAATTTCGCAACTAAAGGTTCAAACAGGCTGTAGTTTCGAGGATTTTGTTGAAGATCAACGATGTATAATTAAGCCATTTCCAAAAGGATTAAGGCCTACATGAAACAACATATATCATGAATGTGCAACTTTTAGATACAGTTTCAATTGAAGAGCAAGATTTTCGAACAGCCAAACTATAGAGCTCGTACTATCGCCAATCGAAGTCGTTCAAATGTAGTTATTACATCTAAATAAAGAATGCCATATGTTACTTTACATTGTATGAACTAAAATGAAACATGTGGTTTAACTCAGATTGAAAAAAATGCCAAGTTTTGAACATTATCATCAGTTCCTTCTTTTTTCTCTGAATGTTCCAATTATTCATATATATATTTCTATAGGGCACGTAAGGGATAAAGTAGCATTAATTTTGTTATGTCATCCGTATCTTCTTTGAACTTAGAAGAACTTAAAACGATAATGTTTAGGAAAAGTTTAATGCAATTTTAACCAGAGGTGCGTTCTTTAGAGCGAGATTTCTTGAGATATCTTGAGATTTCTTAAGATATTTTAGGATAAAACGTTCTTTAGAGCAAGATTTTTAAGACGCTCAGTGGGAGGCGCCATTACCCTATACTTCGTGCGGAATCCCTCGGTCAACTCTGTACAAACAATATAAAAGAAATTTGACCGAGTTGTTCCGAACACTCCATAATTCATAAACCGCGGTGTTCCGAATGCTCCATACTTTATACAAATGACGTCATAATGACGTCATTTGTATAAATATGGAGCATTCGGAACAGCTCGGTCAAAGTCTCGGTCTTAAAAACGCTTTATTCAAAACACCTTAAGAAATCTTAAAAAATCTCGCTCTAAAGAACGAGCCTCAGTCCTTGTTTGCTCACTGACATGAATCTTTTAGTGGCTCTAAACAGAAATCCTCTTGACCCTCAAGCTAATAGGTGGGGTCATTTATGACCCAGAGATATATTTATGTTTGCCATTTTCAGAGTTGTTATCCGATAATTTTTTTCAATTTTTCTTTAATATTGGACGACCTTTGTAGGATTTATCATCTATTTTTGTGCTGGGTCAAAATGACCCCAATATAAATGCATTGAAAAGTAAATGAAAATTCTATTCTAATCTTCATTTTATTGCAAATGCATTATGAAGTCATTTGACGTTTAACGAAACATTTAACAACATTTCCACTATCATTGATTAAAATTAATTTCCAACAATTTTGACATACTCAATCATTATTAAAACCTAATAAAAATCCCCTGAAATGGCGCTTTTCTGTCATAATTATGTCACATGCATTTTCCACCAAATTTACGAATAAAGAATTGTTTATCAAATTTTTATCAACCTATAGGATAAAAAAAATAATACATGGAGAAAGACCATGGTCTTACCAATATTTTGATATATAACAAAGCTATGAAAAGCAAAACGGTTTTTAGTAAGCTCACTTATAAACCTCAGAGAGTAGCGTTTTAAAAAAGTGACAAAATATTGTGCAGCATGCCATCACACGTGTGTTTTTAAAATCCATACCAGAAATGATACATCGCCCAGCAGACGAGAAAAGTTGCCCATTCTTTCTTCTAGTGTGTTTTCCTACATAATAATGTCATAAAAAGTAATTCCCTGACAAAAACAAAGACTTCTGTTGAAACATGTGTCTGGAGTCAAATGACTCCACCTGGTAGGTTGTGTATCGTCGGTTTAAATGCAAAACCTTGTCTGTCGATTTTTGCGATTTTCAAAGTAAAAACCTGTGTGCCCAGTTAAGAGAATTCTTGCAGGTTTTGAGATATATTTACTGATCAGTATTATGACACATTATTTGTGAACAATGAGTCCAAATTTCAAGTAAAACATTTCAGTTTGGGAAAAGTTATTACACTTTTTTCCCTCCCTTTAAAATTTTCCAAAAACGAGGTACGAGGTTTTGCATTTATAACGACAGTATGTGCTGGTAGCTTGAGGGTTAACTTCTATATGTGACCCGTCAGGGTAAAAGGGACCTTATAGGAAGTGTGAAAAATATCGACCCTAGTCCGTCTGCGCAGTCCGCGCAGCCAGACTAGAGCCGACACTTTTCACTATTATGTAATTTTCTAAATCTGGAATGTTTTCCCTATATTACTATATGTTCATTTTTCGCATACGGGATCTTGTTGACCTGTGCTGAATCTGAACAGTTTGTCAAAATTTGGATTTTTGGAGTTCGGATAAGGTCCCTTTTAGCGTGACGGGTCACATATGTGAAATTATTGTTTTCTGACCTGAATGGTAAAAGTTGATACACTGTATGTAAAGTAAGAAAGGGTGACCCGGAAAGTTGTTAGAATGTCGTGCTTTTCCCGTCCATTCGTTGGTCCTGGGCGGTATTTCCACCTAGTATACTCACTGGTGGTGAACTCGGCCAAAGCGTTGGACGTTTTTTCGCGAACAATGTATTCCGTCGGTGTTGTTATAAAATATCGTAACTACGGCTTCGATAAAGATGTAGTTACGAGATTATATAACAACACCGACGGTTTGTCAATACATAACGGTAAACCCGGTCTATGTTTAGAAATTCATTGTCATTAGAAAAACTATCCAATCAGATTTTTAAACTCACATTTAAACGCAAAATATATATACCTTGTTGTAGCGAAAAACGTCCTTCGCTTTGGCCGAGTTCACCACCAGTGATACTTCCCAACATGCCGCTTAATCACAAAACAATCAATTTGATTCGTCCAGATATACGACTCGTCCAGTCAAATGACTTGTCATGTAGTTTAAATTGAGAAAGGCGGTATCGAACATTCTTGGATTTGTTCCTCCAGTTGGACGACGTGGGCAAAAATATCAAAGCAAAAGAAGAGAATCGTCATTTTTCTTCAAAAATCCTCGTCACTATGAACTCATATGTTAAAGGGGCCCATTCTATGCTTTTATGCTTCCGAACTGTTCGGGAACTCATATTTGTGCATGGAAAAACGATTAGCAATGGATAAAACCATCAATCACGGCGAATAACCATCTTTCCTTTGCTATAGATCAATTCTTTACCAGCGTGCTTACACATTCTATTTTTACTTCAAAACACGACAAGGTCAAGGTCAACGAGACACACCTCCGCGGTATTAACACACCGGACAACCGGCTGTGTCGATGACTGTGGCCTTATTTGCGAGGGATTCGTGGAAAGGTTTATTTTGTACAAGCCTGAACATTTATACGCGTATTTATCAACTATAGAATACCAAAGATCCTTTCGTTTACTTATAAAAGTAAATTCATATGACCTACCATGCACATGACATCAGATGCCGAATCTGTCTTCGCTGACTTTCGACGCAGCAGGTTGTACGGTGTGTTAAATCTCGCTGAGCACAGATGACGTATCTATGACGTAATTGATTTTTGAAGGTTGGGCATATGTAGCCGTTCCAAAACAAAAACAAGGACGCTCGCACGTTATTAATTGACTTGGATTTTAATACTTAAAAAATCTCGATGAGTGCTTACAATGGACATAAATGATCTCCCCCTTCAGGTTGGTAATTTCATACGTTATTTCTGGTTTGTAATTATTGTTCCATTTGCATTTTCGATAGCATAGCTGCCCCCCCCCTTTAAGCTGTACATGTAGTAACATGGTTTTTAATAAAAGTAAAGGAAATGCTGGTACCCAGCCCATGCGTACAAAACACAAAATAATGTCGAAGGAAACAAGTCATTTTCCGATGAAATACATTAATATGCTTTCTGCTCAATGACAGCTTATTAAAAGGGGTCATTTGGCCGTAAAATGGTTCAGAACTTTGATAAATCAACTGAAAAACAGAACAAGCAATGTAACGTATAACTGCAACATCAATTTGTAGGATACAAACTTACAAACCTTTTTGATGCTCTTAAGGCCCCGAAGAGGATAGAACATTCAGAAAAGGTCTTTTTACTCTTAACTTTAACAATAAACTATTATATTAATCCCGACATGCTGTACATTGTCAAACGCGTAAAATGGTTTTATTATTATTATTATATATCTTTATTTCCTCCAATAATGAAGATTCATATCATTTACAAGCATTATCAACATCATTTTTCTAACATTCGCCAGCTCCCCAATAGTGGCTGATTTGGAAAGGATTAAGAAGCACAGCAGAAAAACACCACCACCATTAATTTTGCTATCGTTACTCACGGCCGCTTATCTACTAAATCACAGCATTCTGTTGTGTATGAAGAAAAGTTTAGATGATATCCGGTTTGTTGGTTCCTCTAACCGCCAACCGGATATCCTCTTAACGTTTCTTCATACACAACAGTATGTTGTGATTTAGTAGATAAACGGCCGTGTTACAAGATGTTTTCCATGCTTTGGCGTTCAAATATCTTCCTAACTGATTATTGTGTTTTTAAAAGTATTGTGATCTCGGTCTGGGCGAATTGGTCTGGTGAACGATGTTCGTGAAATACAGGTCTTGGATTGTTATCAAAATGTAAACCACAAAATATGCCAATAAATGAAACATTGAATTTAATTACGTAAGGCAAAATTGTGCAAAAAAGCATTTTTTCTACTATGGAACAATATGAACATGTATAATACATCACGAATAAAAGTTCCATTAATATTAAAGCAACATGACACGAATGTGTACATAACACATGATAGTTTCAATAATACGTACATGAGACAAAACTTCGGGAAACGGAAAGGACTAAGCTGGCGTCAATGAAATCGTCGCTTTTTAACGAAAACCCCGTACCTGCAGCTTGTTTTAAGCTGCAGTTACGAGGTTTTCGTTGAAAAGTGGCGTGTTGGACACACGTAAGATATGAGAAGCAATTTAGAAAAATGTAATAGAGTCAAAGTTTCGATCCCGGTCAGTCTGCACAATCCGCACTGTACATGTATAGGATCGATGTTTTTCAGACTTCACAGAAGGGCTCTCTAGCATGGTGGATAATCACGTGACTCAAAATTTAAAAAAAAACTTCCATAATCTAGTTCCGAATACCTGACCAATTTGAATTCGGTTCGGTCCAGAGAAGGTGGAAATACCTGGCGCATTAGATGAACGTGGTGAAGTTTTTAAAAATCACATGACAAAAAAGTTCTTGAAGACCAACAATAATTTTAGTTTATCTCCAATAACTTTGTTGTCAACTGATTAGTTAAAAAAATCTACCACATGCAGCCAATTCCAGGATTTTTCCCGCCTTCTCTGCTTCAAGCTGATTAATTCATTTTTCACAATGTTTTCTGCTAAAAACGTAATATTCCAATACAAATGTCGTTTGCAATTTCTTTAAATCTAGACAAGTTTGCGAAAGTGTTAAACTAATGTACAGAAGAAAAATGCATAATTATATTTTACAACATATTAAAATTACTCATATGAGCGCCTTGCCCAGTGGACCTTTAAAGTGACATTTCAGAATTTTTTGTCATAAATTTTACTTTTATTTTTATCTGAAAGAGCATATTTCCTTATGAAAATTCTGAAAATTTCAAGCCAAAATATTGCGCCGTTTACGAGAAATCTATATTTTTGTGTTACAATTGAACAAATTGTTGTGGACAACAGTTCGGATTTATATGCAATTTATCGACTATGTCTCAACTTTAAATGCGTGTTTCTCGCTTATTGGCACCAACTTCAAAAAACTAATAGTATTTATACTCATTAGAATAACCAATCTTGGCATCAAGACATACTTTAAAAAATTGAAATTGGAATGAAATGTCCCTTTAAGGTACATGTAAGACCTGGGTAATAAGCTATGTGACCAGTTATGGAACGAAATCTGCATGGTGCAAATAGACGATTTCAGTGGAGGTTATTTTCATTGCTCTCAAATTTTGAATTTTTAACTTTTGTTTAGATTTTTGCCTACTTTTCATACAATTTAGAAACATTTTCACAAAAAATGTTTAGAGTATTCCCCGAAAATCTGAGCACGTCCAGTAATTTCCGTTGTCACGGAAACAGGCGATATTGCATCTTATGGTACTTTAAAAATGCTCGGACTTACGGACGTCACGAAATAAGTTGAAATATAACGATTATACAGGCAGTGCATTACCCAGGTCTTACGCTAAATCGCCCTTTTCTGGAGGATTAGATTGTGTCTCTTCCAGTCAAATTCGAGAAAGTCATACATTCTATAAACAGTTTTATTCTAAATAAAAGTACATTGGGTTGTTAAATGTTGACGAAGTTTAGACAGCACATAGATCTACATGTATAATTTTGTTCCGAGTTTTCTCTGATGAAATTCGCTCTTTGATATCTTGATGTCGATCGTAAATGAGCGACATCGGCATATCAAAGAGCAAATTTCATCAGAGAAAACTCGGATTAGTATAATTTATGGTAGCAAAACATTAACCAAATTTTGCACCAATTCTCATATTTTTTCTGTAAGTTTTATTCCTAACATTTTTCCACACATTGACGCTTTCGGACGCCCCACAAAATAAAGGCTTTGGAAAACATTGTGACAAGCAATTTCTTCATTTCCTACAATGTTTTCTACCAAGAAAGACCGAAAATGTTAAATTTTGTTCAATGAAAATTGTCGTCTGCAACACCTGTTAGTTTGGACTAGGCTAAAATTTTGTTGTGGTGACCAAATCAGCAATGATAAAAATTTCAGCCCGTATGGGTAAGTACGGTTGACAAAATAAGCAGCCAGAAATAATTAAGAACACATTAAGGCACTATGTTATAGCTCACGATAAATGACATGGCAGATCATCTTAATTAAGCTAAAAGCTAGAAATGCTCTGTCCGGTCATTTGTCGTAAGCTTTACATTAGCATTAGGGCTTGGATTAAAAGAAAAAAACAAAACGTTTATACATGAGTTTAAGCCACATATATACACGTACGAGTAATAGATAGAGGCAGTATATAGTACATTCTACACAGTATAAACCCTTAAATGGAACAATCTATATTTTCCATACCTACTTTCCTCACATTTTGAGGTAAAAGAAAAAAAAATAGAACAAAAACGACAACCAGCATGCCTACGACAAAGATTATAACGAAAAAGAGATACAGAAATGTGCCACAAATGAACGTCCAAAAACAAAATGGCGGGCATCAACTCTAAATGAACAGTTGAAAACAAAACTTTTTTAACACTTTGAACTTGGATTATTTACCTTAATATTTTGTAATATATCCTTTTGATTTCACAACATTCTGAATCCTTTTGGGTATGCTGGAATACAAGTTCCTTATATTCTAGAGGGATATTTGTCCATGTGTCTCTAATGGCTGCCTCGAGTTTATTTTGGGTGCCAATTACTTCTGGGTAGTTTTTCAATCGTCTCTTGAGTCGATAGTCGATATCAAACATTTTCAATTATGTTTAAGTCCAGACTTTGGGCTGGCCATATCATTGAATGAATTCTATTTTCCACCTTGTATTGGTTCACAGAGCGGGCTCGGTGTATAGGCGCATTGTCATCCTGGAATATGTAATTCTCGGCAGGAAAATGACGGGCAATAACGGGCCAGAGGTTGTCTTCTAGGATAGAAATGTATTTTTCAGCATTTATATTACCATTTACAACAGTTATTGTACCGACACCATCATACGTGATACAACCCCGTATCATTAAACTGAACTTGGGGGTGGGCGGAGTAGAAAGACAACATGGGAGCCAATCTTCCCCTACCTTTCTCCAGATGAAAACCTTGTTGTCTGTTCCGATATCTACCTTACACTCATCGCTAAATATCACCCTTTTCCAGTATTGATCTACAGTTCTCCTTCTGTTTGTTTTACACCAGTTTACACGATCTTTCCTATTGACCTCACGAATACGGATCTTTTTCACAACAACTCGCCTATGATACCCTTCACTGTATAATTTTCTCTGAACTGTCCTTTCTGAAACAGTAGAGTCCCTTGTCTGATTAAAAAATTCCAGTAATGTCTGTCAAGGTCCGTTTTCTGTTTTGTTTCACAATGCGTAATAATGTCCGGCCATCACGTTCACTGAGTTTCGCCGGGGCACCACTTCTCGGAAAATTTTCAACACTATAGCCGTGTGCGATTTAGGCCGGAAGAGCTCTTCCAGAAGAGAGTGGTTCCCGGCTCTGATACATTACGTAGTAGAAAAAATACTTCGTAGTGTATCAGAGGCGGGAACCAGACTGCATCTTCTTCTTCCAGAAGACAACTTCTGGCCTAAATCGCACGCGGCTTATTTCTTTTACGGCATCTGTCGATAATCCCAGTAATTGTAGTCCTAGGTATTCCTAATCTACGAGCTATTTCCGACTGACGAATTCCCGAGTAATATAACGAAATGACAGCTGTTTTTGTGTCAGGGGTAAGCTCCTTTCTTCTCCCCACCAGGACGCTTCACAACAACAATACAATGAGTAATGTGGCATATTTTAGACAAAATTACGTCATAATGACGTCATCAAACATTAATATTTTGTTACGGTAAATTAAGGGACATAATCCCTCATTCATTTCTCAAAATAATCGTTACACATTTGTACCCCTTTGAAACACCGTCACATTCTCGCACGTTTGGACGTTCATTTGTGGCACAAATCTGTATCATGATATGTTAAGAGAGCAATGCAAGGGCGCAATGGTTGGAAACACATAATATATTGCCTCAGCAGAGAGGGCAGAGGAGAGACGTCACGCATTAGATAGACATGGTGTATTTTTTTTAAATAGCTGATAAAAAGTTATTGAAGATCAACCAAAATTTTGTTTGATCTTCAGTAACTTTTTGAATCAGTTGATTTCTAAATATCCACCACGTCCACCTTATTCCTGGCATTTTCTCTGCTTCAAACCTATATAATTCAAGTAGATCAAGTATGAACAAAATTATTGATGATTTCCTGAAATTCTAAGTAATGTAATGTGATTAATCACCGTGGGTGCCGAGACATAACTACGTCAGCCAACCAGTTCAGCCAAACATATCCGATCCGGACCTGATGGGTCGACGTCGTAAACATTCGCCGGTGGAACGTTCCACCGCCAAATGTTTACCACGTCGCCCGAAGAATTCCGACGTTGCATGAAACTCATTAGGTTTCACAAATAAATGCATGCTCCGAGGAGGTTGGTCCCCAGTTGCCTGCGGCGTTGATGTAAGCGCACTTATGATCACCGAAAGAATACAGATAGGGATGCCAAAAAGTAAACTGCGGTGTCTGACTGCTTCCATACCATTGCCAGGAGCCAGAAAACCTGTTGAAGCCGATGTAAGCCACTCCATATCCTGTAATACACAATAATGAATGTTACACTAGGTCTGGCAAGTCAGTGTCTCGCTCAAAGACACACCTTACCCGATTGGGGCTCAAACTCGTAACCACCGGGCTACAAGTCGAGTGCGCTAACCGGCTTCTGTCTAACCTTTTTCCGTGCTACATCATACACAAATTCTATTTTTATTAGCACCCATTTGGACCACACTAAATCTTCAGCCTGGTAAAAGGAAAAATTCCTAGAGCAAACCCGATAAAATGACTTCTTTCGATCTCTAGTCGATTAAACCCGACCTCTATGGTCGATTTGACCTGATTAACAGACGGAGCAGAGGTCGAGTTGATCGAGATGAGGTCGGAAACCTCGGGTAGACATCGGGTTAATCGGGTGCGGGATGGGTGAAGGTCGGGAAAAAAATCAACCTGATAAGACGCAATCTCCAAGACATGTCTTATTATCAATTTTCCACTCGATCACTCACGAATATTTATGACACTAAAATTCGAGCAGTAAGCTAGTGCGATTAAGATAGAGCCCGATCTTCCCGACCACTCCTTATCACACAGGCTGACCGAGCCCAAGTTGTACTATGTGGTCGATTTGGTCGGATCGACAGCGGGATCCTAGCATTTGCGATGGGGACTTTCTACACATTCACATATGTTTCACATTTATTCCTAGAAGCTTGTTTTCTGGCGAGATGGAATGTTGGGTGAGTTGTAGTATTTCCCCAACAACAACAACAGAAGCAACAACAACAACAAATTAGACGCACTGTGGAAAAAGGATATTAACGGCACTTGAGAGTAGGTAACCTTGATTTCAGATCAACCTGACCTGTGTCTAAGTTTAGTCTGATTAGGATGTATAATCCTCATCTTATAGTTGTCACAAAGCGTCTAAAAGAGGTTACCATTGATCTTGATCAGACTGAAGACTTTCATTCAGAACGCACATATTGTTCCACAAGAATGTTATTATTCCAACCCTTCCTTTGACTCAAAACACATATAAACATTCCCATTCTACTTACTACGTCAAAATCACAAAAAACCGACTTTAATTGAGGTCAAGATCTAAAGAGTCGTGAACTAGAAAACCTTGTGACATATTAAAACAAACGTGTTTCTAGATCTGTCTGCGATCAAATGCAAATAAATTAGTATCAATTCTACTATCATACAGTTACTACAAGTAATGAAGAAGCTAACAGAGAATAATGTGTATTTTGGTCAGATCGTGCGTATGTACAGACTGATCTAGATCCATGTTGGTCTCTAATGCGACAAGATTTTTTAAAAGATTTACCGGAAAACTCTGTCGCCACCAGGGTCTTTATGAATTCATTCTCCTGGGACGTGCTGATTTCCACTAGGTTCCCACCAAGAGCCACGCATACGTCCTGTTAAATGTACAAATGATACTCATCATGTCAAAGTCGCAAAGAGAAGCAAACAAGATATGTTTGTAAAACATATAAGCCCCCTTACGGGCCTACATTTGATGTAGGTTAAAGTCCAAGGTCAAGATCACAAGGTCCAAGGTCATGGTACAATGTAAAAGGTCTTGGTAGGATGTGTTCATGTGTGAAATATCAAGGCTGTATGTGTAATAGGACATGAGCTATAGGCCCAGTTTAATTTGTTTAAAAGTAGGTCAAACTCCAAAGTTAAGGTCACAAGGTTCAAGGTCATAGTCATATTTGAAAGGTCTTGGTAGGAGGTGTCCATGTGTCAAATATCAAGGTTGTATGTGTAAGAGGGCTTCATATATTGGCCAAGTTAAAATTATTTAAAAGTAGGTCAAACTCCAAGGTCAAGTTCACAAGGTCATGGTCAAATGTGATAGGTCTTGGTAGGAGGTATTCCATGTGTGAAATATCAAGGTTGTATGTGTAATAGGTCATGAGATATAGGCCTTGTTTATTTTTTTTAAAGAAGGTCAAACTCAAAGGTCAAGGTCACAAGGTCCAAGGTTATGGTCAAATGTGAACACTATTGATAGGATGAATCCATGTGTTAGATATCAAGGCTGTATGCGTAAAAGGACATGAGATATAGACCAGGTTAAGAATTAAGTGTGAAAATCAACAAAGGGCAATAACTCCAAGAATGAATTTAATCGACAGAGTTGCAGTTCTTGTGCACTGCACCTCTCCATAATGAGATATATCCACCTGTAAAGTTTCATGATTGCACCTTACATACTTTTCGAGTTATGCTCCGTACAAGAATCAAGTTTTAAAATAGGGCAATAACTCCAAAAATTTGATCGACATAGTAACGGTTTTTGTACACTGCAACTTTCCATAATGAGATCTATCCACCTATGAAGTTTCATTATTCTATCTTTAATACTTTTCGAGTTATGCTCCAGACAAGGTTTGGTCTACGGACCGACGGACTGACCGACCAACCGACCGACTATCCGACCGACCGACACTTGCAAAACAATATACCCCCATTTTCTTCGAAAGGGGGCGTGATTACCTCATGCATGGTTTCATTGACCGGGCACATCTTTACTTTTTATATCATAAATACACACGATTAATCTGTTTCCAAAAACTCTTAAGTCACATTTTCTGGTAATCTGTATGATACGTGTATCAAGGATTACAACCAATCATTAACTACAAAACACTGCGTGACAAGCAATTTCCTTGTTTTCCACAATGTTTTCTAACCTAAATTGGGAAAAAGAAATTCATCAACTTGAAATTGTCGTTTGCAACACCTTTCATTTTGGAACAGTCCGTAATACGATACTCAGTGGATCTTATGGAAAGTATAAAAGACATACACTTAATCAAAGCCTCTCTTACAACCGGTCGTTAGTGCTCCTGCGTGCGGTCTGCGTGCAGTCTGCGCCTAAAATTTATGCACAGTCGTGCGATGCACGCACATGCAACGTATGTTTTGGTGGATGCAACCACGACATAGACGGCACGTAGCAAACAATTGGCCGTACAATTCTTAAGCCTCTCTTACAACCCGTCGTGCGTCCTTATATACTGAACCTCAGAAAAAAAAACACACACAAAAACATTCATCCGTGACGCTAGCCGTCCGAAATAAGTAAACAGATTTTCTGCACATGCCGGAGTATTGACCCGGTGCACGAAACAGCTTACCGGTTCAGAGGGTACATGCAGTCGGTGACAGAAAGAAAGACGGAATTTTTCGATGCTTTAAACAATTCCAAGAGTTACCACTGACAAACGTAATCGTGCTATTGGGATGCTGCAGAAAGTGATGACGTCACGGGCTATTGCACACATAAAAGGATTTCATCACAAGACGATATGCTGGTCTCGGGAACGTTTCCAACAAACTTGGACAGTGCTGGACTGTTCGGGAAGGGGTGCGCCAAAGACCCAAATGCAGCTCAAAACAGGTAAGCTTTAAGTGATACAGGGAGGACTGAGAGTCATATCAAAGACCAGAATCCAAAATGTGATCAGTTCCATGCGTCAAAGAAGTACAGACTGTATAGCTCTGCAAAGTGGTCACGCGCAGTACCGATTTTGTGACTTTCACTTTAGAGGGTAGTCGTCACGCTTGATTGCTTTACTGTAGAGAAACCATTTTTGACAAGAAACGAATGCATTGATATTCGTTCGGGTTGTGGTTGCACATTTTGAAAAAAATAACATAATAAAAAAGTTGGAGTAAAAATGTAAGTGGTGCGTTATTTTTTAGGTTAATTATAGATCGAGAGTTTTAAAAATCTCCGAAGACGTACGATTTATAAAGACACACATCAGGTTGTAAGAGATTCTGTGAATAAACCCGTTTTTAACCTATTTCTTCTACTATTGAATGATATATTGGCCATATTTTTTCCACGGTAAGAGTTTTTTTTCATTTTCTTTCTGAATTGTCTTAACCTAGTCAATGAAGTATGAGAAGTAAAAAAAAATATTGAAAAAAACAGAGTTCGTTGAGAATGATGTCGGAGATAGCTAGCCAAATCGACCAGATGCAGAATAAGTTTAATCATTTTGTCATAGAAACAATTTAGTTCGGGTTATCCATGATTTTCCACTCTCAAGAATGAACATGTGACAATTTTTTGTTCATTATATCAAGAAGAGCAACTGAGCAGAAAGGATGGTCCTTTCTAATTATTATGATCTGGTCTAGCTTGTACTGTGTCTACACTGTATCAATAAGAAATCAAAACTATCTTGGTTTAGATGGCATTGTGAGACATGTAGAATTCCTGGAAAAGTCCCTGTTTACTATCAAAGCGGCTTTCTGATGTTTACACTTGAAGTGTCCGATGATTGGCAAAATTAAAGTCTTGTGCCGAAAGAACACCTTACTATTAACCAAATATCAAAGTTTCTACAATTTCCAACATTAGAAGTGTTTTTATTTCGTCTTTTAAATTGGATATTTTGGTCTTTTCCGATCTTTGCCGAAGAAAATACGCTACACTTCCGACTTGAAATTATGACGTCATACTGGCCACTGAATGACGTCATGGCGGGAAAAACGGGCAGTCATGGGTCATTTCCCGGAAAGTCTGAAATTTCTGAAAAAGTTAAATGTCCGACTTTTCTGTCATAATGCGACTTCCCCAATCGATACTCAAAACACGGAATTCGTCCTCAGTATATGTTAGAAAAAAATGTTAAAACAGTCAAAGAATAGGTCGTAAGTGAATTAAGGAATGTGCCAAAGAACGGTTTAAGTTTGTCTGTATTACTCTTACGATCGAGAAATGGATAAAAACTGAGACTTCGCTATATGACAGACAAGTCGAACACATTATCTTTGTCAGACACCTCATGCTCTAGATTGGGGGTGGAGTCAAGCCATTGATGACGTCAACCCGTGGCAATTTTACGGAAATTGCCGATCTTTATTTTCTCGAAAATCAGTTTTTCAACGATGTAAAGAAAGGCAAATAAAACTTTTAAAACAGGCGAGTTTGGCGGATCTTTTATAAAACACGTTAATTTAATGATTTTCTTCCAATATACGGTGCAATAAACTGTCAAGCTTGGTAGCCTTTAATTTCAGTTGAAAAAATACATGAAAATGTCAATTGTTCGTTCTTTTCTGAGAAAAGGCATACATATTTGGTAATAGTAGCTAAAGTTTTGCCTCAAACATAGCACCGAAAGGGTAAAACCATTACCGACATTCATTGCTGTGAATATCATATATCTCACCTGTGCTTCAACGCATGCAGCCTTGGCCCTGTTTAAATATGTACGAAGATGAACCGAATCTACTCCATCCGGACGTCTCTGAAATGACAAATAATAAAATTTAGGATTGGTCAATGGTGGTGTTGGTCAATTGCTCGAGCAAATTATATACTTGTAAATTTTCTTATCTAGCTTATTCATCATTTTAAGGGCTGATAATTAGAAAAGTATGCGTAAATGTGTGTATGACAAATTTTGGTAGTGATTATTCAAAAATTACACTATGCCTTAACCTATTACCACACAATGACTCTTTTTGACTCCCCTTACGATAATGGCTTTAGAATACATTGTGGGAAATGAGGAAATTGTTTTCTAAACAGAATGACCAAAAAAGTTTAAAATTCATTGATTTGAAATTGTCGTCCGTAACGTTTTTGAATTTGGACCAGTCTAAAAATTGGTTGAAATCCATCCAGGAGTTTTTGAGAAGAATATTTTTAAAGAAAAAGAAGACGGACGGACGGACGCACGACGGACACACCGCCATGACAATAGCTCGCTGGCCTGAAATGTTATACAAATCAAGTATAATGGATCGTTTATGAAATACCGTTTATATAGTGAATTTCTTCTTACCTCACTTGATATCCTTTAATAAAATTCCAATTTATCTGCTGGTCTTAAATAAAAAAAATATGCAGAATGGCTGAGAACTGTACTTTCTAGCGAGGTAGAGAATTTGGCTGTGGTACAGGGCAAGGGAAAGACATTTGTGAAGTGTGAAAATGGGTTTAACATAGGACTAAGCCAGAGTATTACGCGATTTTGAAATGTAGTCGTTTGGTCACAATTTAATATGCAAAGTGTTTGGGATAATTTACTGAGGCGAAGACACGAATTACATTAATTGGCAGATAGTAGTACCTTTGTCATTTACCAGTCATACTCGGCTATTGAAGATACATATTTACAGTTACTTTCTTATTTTCGGGGTAATTTGCTGTAAATATAACTGTAAATAATTAGAATATGGCATTTAGTTTTTCTCTGTGTCAAATTTCAGCTCTGTCTGATCTCTATTGGCTGAGATTACGGCGGATTTAAAACCCAATATCACCTCATTTCGTAAGTTTATACGATCAATCCGCTTTAAATATTTTACATACTTTTACACCGTTGCATGATTATCGATTTATGTTATTTACTCTAAGAATCTTGTATTCTGTCTTATAAAGTCTATAAACGTTGCGACAATATGCTAAAAGCCAATTTCTGTGGATCATAACGGATTTAGGCCTGGGGATACTGATTTCCCTTTAAGATGATGTTATGGCAACTGCTCATTTGGAAATAAAGAAATCCGTGAACAAAGTCAGGTAGAAATAAGATACTATTGGCCTTGTTTACAGAATAACGTTAAGATTTAGGTCAGCGGGTGTGGACGTAAGATGTTTGCCGAAAGAAAGACCCGAATATTATAAAATGGACACCCATGCTGGTAAATATACATCCCATGGAACGTATTGCTATGGACATTCTTCACGAGATTCCACAAACTAAACAGGAAAATATGTACATTTTACTTATCAGTGATTACTTCACTAAATGTCAGAATAGTTTTCATGTGCCTGATATTGAAGCGTCGACTGTAGCAAATCCAGTCGTGGACAATTTATTCATAGGGTTTAGGGTACCTCAGAGGATTTATTCTGATTAGGTAAGACAGTTTGATGGCAATCTCTTCAACAAGATTACTACATATTGAAGTAGCAGACTGCTACATATTGAAAATGCAGGAACAACTTCCTATCACCCAAAGTCGAATTGAATGATAAAAAGATTCAAAAGAAAATCGTGTGTAATTGAGGCAAACACCTACCCTACGTAAGGATGGCTTATCGGTCAGCTGATCATGAAACAACCAACATTGAAAAAAACTTATGTTAGAATGAGAGACTCCAGCTTCGTTAGAGATCATCTACGGTATACCAAGCTCGACAGTGTACATGTGTACCTGGAAACCGCTTGATATGCTTGAAGATGTGTATCCATTTGTGAGTATAGTGGTAAATTTAAATTATGTCGCCAGAAGTAATGTCATGATAGTTTGTAAAGTTATGCGCAATTTGCTTTAGGTGACAAGGTAAATGCGGTTTTACCGGTCAGATAAATAGGCACTTCGTCCAAATTTACATAATGCTGGACAGGTCCTTTACAAGTTCTCCGAGGTCCTTTATAAGATTGGTTGTCTAAAATGGGTCAGATCAGGTCAAACAAATTGACCAAGTAAAGAATTTACGAACCCAAATTTGTACACCAAATGACGAGTTAATATCCGTTCCTTTACCAGGTGATAAAAGTGGGTAAGACAAACGTACAAGAGACAATGATGATAATCTTAATTTTGAAAAAAGAATCCGTAAAAAACAATTTAGCTCGACATATTTTTGTGTTTAAAAGTTACAGATGGCAGAGACTAAAGTAACGCTCAGAAAAGCTAAGACAATCTACCCAGTATGCAAGCGTAAGGGTCCCAAGGGGGAAAGACATACGAGGAATAAATCGTAGAGTATGTCAAAAATCGCTATACATGCGACATCTGTGAAAAAATCATGAATTAGATTTGTCTAAAAAAGTTTGTAAAGAGACGCAGGTAAGTTGACAACAACCACCGCCGACTGTAAACAGCCGACCTGAAACTCAATAATCGTGGAGTAAAGTTTGAAAATCGCGCGAATATGGACCCAGTTCGTAAATTTGAGACTATAAACCACCTTTACTTTTTTACTTTATCCATCAAATGTGGTTATTGGATATAATCAGTATTCACTCGACAATGACATGGAGGCTTAAACTGATTCGGACGGTGGTCTAAACGACTAAAGTAGGCAATGGGACAAGGATACACATGTGAGTATTGAGGCAGTGTCGAAATATTAACCAACATGGATGGAAGAAATGTACGGAAAAGGACAAAACCGGCGCCTAGCAAGCTTCTATCAGATGCGCGAAAACTTGTGTTAAAGTAGGCACTCGGACCAGCGCTTAGACCTTGGCAAATAATTTGAAAGCAAACAAAGTGTCAGACCGAGAAAGTTCATGGTACTGTAAGTGAGGACGGTTTATGTAGGCACTGCGAGATTGTCTTTAGAGCTATTACCATATACCACATCCACATGGGATGTCACAGTCACAGTGCATCGTTTGATTGTGGCAAGAAGTGCACCAAGCAACTGACCTACTTCAAAGTGCACACTACTTATGGAAGTAATATCTTAATACGAGAATGTCAGACTTGATGAAACTGTAATTGTTGTTCACAGACCCATTCAATATTAAACAGATCTCGTGTTTACTTGCATGTTAGTTTTTGTTACTTTAGAATACAAGTAAAAATTGCTGTAATGTACAGCAAAATGAATTGTATCGCGCTTAAAAAATTATACCAAAGTAGTGAATAAAATGGTACAATTGTCTGGTTAAGTCAACATGCAGTGAAAACCGAAATAGGAGTGCATGTCTGCATATGCTGGTGCTAGTCTATAATTTCCATTTTTGTGTGTTCAGCTAGATTATACATTAATTAAACAACATAGGAGGGGAAGTAAGCAAATACAAAAGTGTTAAATGTTGCAGTTGAATAAATGGCGATTAAAATTAACTTAAACAAGAAAGGAAACCGAATATTTCAGCAAGGAATTAGGACCAAGATGGTCCTGAATCGTTTCTCCCTGAAATTACTTTTTGGAAAAAAAGAAGGAAAAAAGACACACACACAAAAAAATTGAAAGTGCACCATAGTAACCACAGTTCACTATGAAATTATTTTTCGAAAAAATAAAAAAAAAAAAAAAAAACAAAAGAAAACAAAAACAATTCGAAAGGCTCCATGCAAGGAAGATTCCTGTTAGATTCCTATGTTAGAAGATTCCTGTTTGAATCTTGATTGAAACTGGCCTAGTAATTTTCGAGAAGTTTTCACATGAACGCACGCCGGAAACATGACCGTGGCATAAGCCCCGCTAGCCTTTGGTCAGAATAGGTAAAAATACTTTAATTAAATAGAAAAAAGAACTCGTTTATCCATTAGCCTTCTGAAAATAAAAATCGTATCAAGTAAATTTTCCAAACCGGAACATTTTGACCACTATAGCTCATTTGTTCTTCGTATAATCATTCAATAGAGAACAGACTGTGTTGAATAGATCAGAGTGCATGCTAATCTTAGTCTATGGAATCTAAAAATGTTTTGATAACAGCAGGAATAGGAAACGTTTATGATAACAGACATAGATGAACGAACGCACAACAGCCACAATGCCACGGATATGATCCTTATTACTTTTGTTCGGCGGAGCAATAAATTAAATGTAAAAAAGAGAAATACAGAAATGCCATATAAAGTGACAACCACCAGCCGCTAAAATGAAGCCAAATATATCAGGAATGTTTAACATTTAAGCTGTAACACAATACAAACAACACCATGACTATGTCTCAATAATTCACCCGGCAGATCATCTCTGCCAGGTCATAAATCGGGACCTATATTTGTACTTATAACACACAAAAAACACAAAGAACGAGCGACACATACGAAGAGATTTACTAGAGTGTAACAAAAAGTACAAGACTAAAGTTTTGATTGTGGCGGCAAATTGATTGAGCATAAAGTATTCTTTTGAACGGTTTTGAAATCCATCCAGTCAAAAACTGTTGAGACATAAAAATTGAGTTGTTCTTTTATGTGAAAACCCCTAACAGTTTGTAATTTTTAGAAACAATGTTTGAGAAAACCTATTTGTTCTACTAGTTATACACATGCCTATTTAGTTCAGACGATCCCTTGAAATTATGGAGTCTAATCATCCAAAATTGTACATGCAGTGTTCATTCAATACTAAAGTCTTTATTGTGCTTTGATGTCGTAGGAAGCGATGCAGCGAATCGGATAGGCCATGGGCAAACCGAAAGTAGGAATTCACATTGTAATGCAATTTTGAAAAACGCTTGAGAAAACCCATTTGTTCTACTAGCAATACACATATCTAGTCAGATAAGACGATCCCTTGTAACAATGCAAGTTGAATAGTAAGGTACTTCTCGTTCTTTGATTTCTTATTGCGATTCGAAATGGTGTGCATAAATGCGTTGCATTTAAACGGATAGGAAAAATACATGTCCACTATGGGCAAACCGGAAGTAGGGACTTTTCATTGCTATGCAAAGTATAAAACTATACTAGAATTTTGTTTACACGAGTTTTCAGCGTGGTCTGAGATTAAACGAACTTCAGTGTATACTTATAGTACTGCTTGAAAAATTATACCGTGTAAACACTTTATGTGAAGGTTATATATACGACTTTCAAGTACAAATAATTATCCCTCATGACGTAATTTCTAAAATTAGAATATGTTTACCACAATATGTATCGCGCATGGCGCGATACAATAAGGTTCCTCCATGTTTTGTTCATTTTGCACATAGTCATAACGTATATGGATGTTGATTCATCATAAATAATTTGTCTTTTCTACAACCCTAATATTAAGTGATTGCTACAATTTTGAATTGTTCTATACCTTCTGAAGTATTTGAAAAAAAAAACTGAAGTCATCTTGAGATTGTCTTTAGTCGTCTCTTGAGAATTCTTTTTAATATTAGGGTCAACAGAAATAGTTGATGGTCATTTGCGTAGATCATATCCAAGACTGTGGTGATCGTCTCTATGTGTGCAGATAGGGTCTTTTTGCTAGGCCATATCAATTTTGGTATAAATTACGATATATAGTGAAATTGGATCCATTCCAATAGTCCACTTTGACGACTGAGTCAATTTCAGTGACTCTTCGTAATGTATCTTGAAACATCATAAGCTGTCTCTCTCGTTCTGAAGAATTTAATCTGTCTGACTATTAGACACTGTCGAGGTACACTCTTCAGATACACAGACAAGGAACACTGTCCAGGGATATTGTCCGGAGCCCAGCAAGCAATTTGTATGGGTCCCATATGGGTCCCTTATGGGCACCTTTATGGGTCCCATAAGGGTAACCCATATGGGACCCATTTAGGATGTGCAACCGGGGGCCATATGGGTCCTATCTGGGCAGCCCATATACATGCAATCTGGGACCCATATGGGTCCCAAATGGGCAGACCCATATAGACAGCCCTGCTCTAACCCATTTCTATTGGCTTTCGTTTGGTGTTGATCGAAGATGAAAACCTTCCAGAGCTTCTCGCTCAGAAGGGGTATTTATTCCCCATCTTAGAGGATTAAGGTCTCGCCAGGTATGTCTGACGTCCTTGACACATTTTCTAAGGTTTGATACCTAGGAATTTGGTCTTAACTGTCATAACATTTTCGAGGCTTTCTATAACTATCTATATGCTTTTTGATATATTTTTATGTCTAGATTTATTTCTATCTTTTTTTTGAAAATGTGTACACAATTTAATTTCTTTTAACAGAATCATATAGGATTATCAATCCAAATGCTTTCTTTACATAAACGCTTTGTAAAAACATGATTTATTGTCAAGATTTTAAATTATTTCCCTTTAATATACATAAAACTCCTTGTAACACACTAATTGATAAGAGTATGTTAGTGATTTGAACAGACTAATTACAGTTTAAACACCGTTAAAACGACAAAATAATTCGGATGATCCAACATGAAGCCCATGTTTAAAAAACGATATTGACAAAGAATGTACTTCTGTTCAATATAGCGCAGAAAAAACGTATGCAAAAGAAGAAAATGCCGATTATCAACTTTTGCTATTTAATATCTCTAGGCCTATGTTTTCTTGGCAATTTAGGCCTACCTTTCTATTAGAGAAGTCAATACCAGGTTTTGTTCGAGAAAGGATTAGACATGTCTTATTGATGTTGCCTTAGGCTACTTGTCTTGCTGAATCTAATGTTGTTGTTTTTTCAATTTGTATTGATTTGATGGTCATTAATTTTGATGGATATAAATAAGATCGTCATTCAAATTGAAAACTTATAATTCTATAGGCTACATGATTCAGATTATGGATATTTTAGATATGCTCATGTATACATAATTATTCTGTTGTACTTGCATGGGCGCAAGCCGATTATTGTAACTGGGACCCCCATAGTCAAAACAACATGGGCTTTCCTACATAGGTCCTATATGGGCATACCCATATGGGCTTGCCCATACACAGCCCATATGCTGGGAATATGGGACCAATCTGGGTCCCTTATGATCAAACCCACATGGGCTTACCTACATAGGTCCTATTTGGGTCCAATATGGGCCTACCCACATGGGCTTACCCATACACATCCCATATAGGACCCATATAAGCATGTTTGCTGGGAGACACTGTCCGCCAAAGTTGATTAACCTAACTGGTCTCGAGTTGACTCATTCCATTGTGTTCCAATATCTTCTATTTGTCCCAGTCCAAGACTGTGACCAATGTACTGAAACATTTCAAGAGACATAGCTTTTAAATTTGTCTCTAACTTTCAAATCTTGTAATGGATTACCCTGTCCTTCATAAAATCTGATATTGACGTCTTTGAATGAAAAAAATATTTAGCACAAAGAAGAAAATTAGTTGATAATCAGTATAGCTTCCAATCGATATTTTCAGTGTTGATAGTGTGTATCTTTTGACTTTTTGCGGTACTGGTTTGTGTCATTTGGGAAAGGGCATACAATTACTGTATTTATAGAAATGTTCAAAATTGGCTATTTCAAAAGAAGTTGTATAAAAGTATCAGAATCTTAATATTAGTAATAAGGTTTTTGAAAACGTGTATAATGTAAAACATGTAAGTGGATTAAAAGGCAAGTTATGAATATACATGAACAGGACTATGTAATAAGACCCCTCGGTATGTGTTTTTAAATTCTGATTATCTGGCAGAGGTTGTTGTGGTCTTTGTACCATCCGTTTAACAATTTTCCACTTTTCTTTTACAGATTCGCTCTTTTTTGTATTATAAAATATTTGATTAGCTAATTTCAAGCGATGTAAAAATCCATTTGCAGATATTTTTTTCAATTTGCAAGTAAAAAACTATTTCTGAAACTCTTAACATTGTATATCGATGTTTGATTTGTTGTTGTATCCTACGATAGCGCCAATACTGTTTAAAGGAAAATTTTCATGAACATTATTCATGTTTAGATTCAGCAATCTAATAATATGCTTAAACTTTTAACAATATGTGAAAATATGTGTAATAGTTCTTATTCAATGGCAAAATATACAATTATTGTCGTCAGATACATTAATCTTTTTGTAAAAGTGAGCTTGTTGCAATAACCATGTGGACAATTCCTGTCTGAAACCATTGAGTGTTGTGTCATTTGTTATATTAAAAACAGTAGTGTATTCCTTTTTACAATCTATGTTATATTGCTTGAAAGAGGACATCCGTTTTGTTTGGCGTCTAGGTAAGTGATTGTTTTATATCGGTAAAGGGTAAATAATCCTGTTTATATTTGGCTTTGTGATTAAAGGAAAAATACCACACTTGGGTTCTGTACTTTATTTAGCTTGGAAATATCTACTTGCATTCATTTTTTTGCTAAAACGATTTAACGGCACTGCGGATTCCATAAAAATGAAGAACATTTAACTTTTCGACATAAAACTATTTGTGCATCTTGGAGTGATCAAGCATAGCGCTGGTCTCAATGTCTCCACGATACTGTTCCCATACACCGCTAATTAGGAAAGAAACCGAGTACCGCTCGACGCACTCGAAAACACGATGCATTAGTAAAGTTTGATTGCGAAGAAATATACGTACTATAATAATATCTCGAGTTCTCCATGGAAGGCATATTTACGTCCTGCGTACCATGAAAATGGTCGCATCCCTGACAATCGCCTGTTGGTTGACTATAGAAGAAGCTAACACACTCCACCTCCAGCTCACATCGCTTGGCACATGTCATCAGGCTGTGGCCAGATTCTTCAAACACTGTATATTGTTCAATGGTCTTCTCTCCGTCTCTATGGCCGTTGAACCACAGGTAAAAATTTGATTCAGATTCGCCGCTAACAATAGAAAAGACAAACGCGATAGTTAACACACAAATTCCCGTCATATTTATGATTGCTTTGTTCTCTAGTGAAATACGCTTACAATAAAATGGTCATGTTTTTGTAATGCTTGTTAATTTTAAATGTTTTAAAAAGCAAGTACGTATGTTTTAAAGACAAACGTCTGTGAAAAATAGTATTCCCGTTTTTTTCATGTTGGACAACGCAAAAAAATAAAGTTATTTAAGTTTGCGTGATACATCTTAACCGTAATGATAAGCTGGAAATATCTTTTCTATGATGACCCAATACATATGCAACATTACAGTTAGGCTTTTAACGATAGAAAACTAAATTCACAACCTTCCATTCAGTAACCAATAAAGCATGAAAATATGTTACTAATTTCTTCGTGGCATGTCATATGATTAGTTATTTCTCAGATTTCCGATGAACTTGAAGCCACTAAAATGTAAAATAACTGTGCAACGATGACACACGTATCACATTTTTTTTTAAATTCTGATTTGTAGATAATTGATAATTAAATACATTGCATGGGGTAAAGTGTGTTGGGCAATGCGTAGCGTAATACGGAGATCCATATGGCGAGTCTTATAAATTCCACAGCTGAGCCCTATGCATTTTACCCACCCAAGACATAAACCATTTGTTCTCTTTATCCTGACCCAACCTTAAAACGACAGAGGGTTATAAACAGCAATAGACATGTTCTATTTGAAGTTTAAATGATAAAACATTTCACAACAGTTAATGCCACTTTTAAACAAGACGTGTTAAAAGCACGTACATTCCCGAAATGTCAATTTTATTAAATGTGATGTTTTTGTGTAAGGTGAATAAAGATTAACGGCTGACCTTAAGGAAGGTCATATTGTATGGAACATATAGATATCATAGAAAGAAAGTTGCGTACCAAATAAGAGATTTGTATGTTGAATACTTTTGGAGAAAAAGGCGAATGTTTAGTTTTCGGATAGACAGACAGACAGACATACGGACGGACAGACGAACAGACAGACACGATTAAACTTATATACCCCGAGCTCCCCATTAATTGGAAAACACAATCTAAACGAACGTGCCCTTAAAACCCTAAACATCCATAAATCATTTATCACTGTACCCTTTCCAAAACATTGCCTTCTATAGAAGGCCAATTAGAATGGACGTTAAAAACACAAAACACACTGTTCGTAACGTAAAATTATATCATTCTGTCTCTCTCAGTATTTTCTAAGAGATAATGCTCACCAAGTGTATTTTTGTCATCTGCAGTAGCTTTCAAAGTGACCCACTCCTAATCCCCATCGTTTGGGAGACGGTTATTAAAAAGATTTCAGTTGATACGCTTTATAAACAGATATGTGTTTGGAAATATTTATGCTCTTTTATCTATAAATAAACTACATCATGCCTTAAAGACGCACATTTGGACTACAAAGAAATCTTCAAAGAATACCGTAATTGAAATGCACTAAACTAGAGACCTGATAATTGAGATATGTTGGGGTCATGTCAGGACTTAATGACACGAAGGCGGGATAACGACGAGGATTTACTGAATGCAATGAATCTTTTAACTAGCACCTGATAAAAGGTAATTGTCGACCAGACATTAGTTTCGTTTGTCACCAATAACTTTTTTATCAGGAGTTGTTTTTAAAAATCTATCCAATCCTGAAGTATATTGCATTTTCCCCTATTCCCTTCTTCAAATTGTTTTCTTCAAATAGGTCATCAATTTTTTGTTAACTGAGTTTTTAGCTCACCTGGGCAACATGCTCAAGGTGAGCTTTTGTGATCACCCTGTGTCCGGCGTGCGTCGTGCGGCGGTCGTCGGAAGTCGTCAACAATTGCTTTAAACATCTTCTTCTCCTTAACCACTGGGCCAATCCTGACCAAACTTGCCAGAAATGTTCCTTTGGTGGCCCCTTTTAAAACTTGTTCGTGAATTTTTGATTCGTCAAAAAATGTGGGCGTGGCAGGGCGGGGCTTATCAGACTTAAAGAAATTATTAGGTAATTCTTCAAAAATCTTCTTCTCCTCAACCATTGGGCCAATTCTCTCCAAACTGGGGTGAAATGTTTCTTGGGTGACCCTTTTCAAAACTTGTGCGTGGATTTTTGATTTGTCAAAATTTGTGGGCGTGGCAGGGCGGAGCTCATCAGACTTAAAGAAATCTTTAGGTTATTCTTAAAAAATCTTTTCCTCCTCAACCACTGGGCCAATTCTTTCCAAACTTGACAGAAATGTTTATTGGGTGACCCTTTTCATAACTTGTTGGTGAATTTTTGATTCGTCAAAAATTGTGGGCGTGGCATGGCGGGGCTTATCGGACTTAGAGAAATCATGTAAAAAATCTTTAAAAATCAATTATCAGGCCAATTTGACCAAACTTGGCAGAAATGTCCCTTGAGTGACTGTTTTCAACACATGCTCATGAATTTTTGATTCGGTGAAAATTGTGGGCGGGCCAGGGCGGGGCTTATCAGACTTCGAGAAATGGTAAGATAGTTATTCAAAAATCTTCTCCTCCATAACCATTGGGCTAATTCTTACCAAACTTGAAAGGAATGTTCCTTGGGTGACCCTTTTCAAAACTTGTTCGTGAAATTTTGATTTGTCAAAAATTGTCGGCGTGGCAGGGCGGGGCTTATCAGACTAAAAGAAATCTTTAGGTAATTCTTCAAAAATCTTCTCCTCCTCAACCACCTGGCCAATTCTTTCCAAACTTGGCAGATGTGTTTATTTGGTAACCCTTTTCAAAACTTGTTCGTGAATTTTTGATTTGTCAAAAATTGTGGGCGTGGCAGGGCGGGGCTTATTGGACATAGAGAAATCATGTGAAAAATCTTTAAAAATCAATTTTCAGGCCAATTTGAATCAAGCTTGGCAGAAATGTCCCTTGAGTGACTGTTTTCAACACGTGCTCATGAATTTTTGATTCGTCAAAAATTGTGGGTGTGGCAGGGCGGGGCTTATCAGACTTCGAGAAATCGTAAGATAATTAATCAAAAATCTTCTCCTCCTTAACCACTGGGCTAATTATTACCAAACTTGCAAGGAATGTTCCTTGGGTGACCCTTTTCAAAACTTGTTCGTGAATTTTTGATTTGTCAAAAACTGGGCGTGGCAGGGCGGGGCTTATCGGACTAGGAGAAATCATGTGAAACATCTCAAAAAATCAATTATTCGGCCAATTTGAACCAAACTTAGCAGGAATGTCCCTTGAGAGACTGTATTCAACACATGTTCATGAATTTTTGATTGGGTGAAAAACATCGGCTTGGCAGGGCGGGGCTTACCAGACCTCAAGAAATCGTTAGATAATTCTTCAAAAATCTTCTTCTCCTTAACCATAAGGCAATTTGTTACCAAACTTGGCAGGATTGATCATTGGGTTACTCGTTACAATATATGTCCGAGAATTTTTTTTTTTCGTCAAAAAATGTGGTCTTGGCAGGGCAGGGCTTATTGGACTTAACAAATTCATGAGAAAATTCTTTGAAAAAGTAATTATAGGGCAAAGTTGAACCAAACCTTACAGGAATGTACCTTGAGTGACTGTCTTCAATACATGGTTGAGAATTTTTGATTTATTGAAAAAAATGGCAGGGTGGGGCGTGTTGATTTTTAAATGAGTTATGTCCTTTTGTTGAGAATTGATATTTTTCGCAACATTTACATGTGTTGTTTGGTCTGTTGATTTTTTTTTGTTTGCTCTTTTTCCCAATTGATCAGTTCAAATGAAATGTAGTTCTCAAAACGCACAAAAACAGTGCTGTTGGGGGTATGATCATTTTCAGTGATATTCTACACTCGTTCTCAGAATAGGACGTCGATTTCTGAAAAAGGCTGTCTTCGCTATAAAAATATATATAAAAAATAGAAAATCATCAATAGGTCAAAATAAGTTTGCATACCTTCAATATGATTTATAGTACAAATAAAAAATGGGTAAAACTCATCATAGTCTACAACTGTATGGATTTGGGGAATCCATGTTTATACCAAGGGGTCGATTTTTCGCATGTCCCCGCGCTGTTTGTTGTTGATTTGAAGCTTTTATGGGCAAGTTGGCAAAATGCAATACAAAAAAGATATTTTCGAAACTGATAAATGATTATGTACCAACGTAAAAATATGTAATACTTCACTAATTGAGGTAAAAAGAAAAAAATATCCGCAATAATATTTTGTCCCCGAATTTAGGTAATCTACGTTAAGCGTCATTTAAAAAAATAATAAATAATTCAAGAACAACGGTTATCAACGAAATTAGCATCTTAAACAAGCATTTGAATAACCAGACTGCAATATAGACACGCATGTGTTCCATGTTTTGTTTAAAAACACAATAATGCATCCAAGGTACGACCGTTGTTTTAAGCTTGTAATTTACGTTAGTGACTTTGTTCCCACACAAGAAGAAATAGAAAAATAACCAATAAAGTAGGAAGTAGGATTGAACTTGAGAAGGAAATGGCGGTAATAAATTACTCTTTTATATCTTTTCCGAATTGTCAATCGAGATTAGTTTCCATTGCAGTAATTTACGTTATGTAAGCTACGTTAGTGAAAAACACGAAAATCGATGTTTTGAGCCCGATAGAGAGATTGATTGGTTGTTAAACTGTAGGATATACATACAAAGTCTGAAAAAATCATGTTCCTTGTTTCATTGTCCAACATGCCAGTCTCGTGGAGTGTCATTAGAAGTATGTGACGGGTGGCAGAATTCGAGGTAAGTTACATGTTTTTAAAGAATTTCCACAATTTCTTTACGATTTTATAATTTTCCATATTATGAAGGATATATTGATACAAAAACTGTATAAGATGTTTTCCAATTTATGACAACAGACCTGATTAAAGCACACTTATTAACACAATCTTTGAATTCGTGTTGAGAATTCTTGACTAACCCTCTAATATTTATAGTCCATTATTACAGAAACCTAAATGTAATCCTTAAAGAATTGTGGATTGTTTTCAAATTTAAAAGCACAATAATTGTCTGACATGTTTTAATTGTAATTTTATTCAAAAGATTGAATTGACATGTTGTGCAAAAAGGCGATAACGTAGCTTTCAAAAATGGATATATATCTGCTCTAAATCTCGACCAGTATATCTTTAAGATATCATAGCATGTTAACCTATGTTATCATGGGCTTAAGATGTCGAACTTATAAATCTACTTGATTAGATATGGATTTTCCATGTGGAATCAAAGCTATTTAACTCGATATCTTAACGTAGATTACCAAAGTAGATAACGTAGATTACAAATCAAATTTTACATTTTAAAAGTGTCATAATGCACTGGTTACATTAATTCTTAATGATTTTTCACTGTTTTGATGCCCTTAAACGAAACGGTTTGAGGAAACACTGAAACAAAAAACAAAAATGTTGCTATTCAGTTTTTTTCTCTCTTTGAATAATTATTTTCTAAGCTATATTTCACATAAATTCATTCATTATCAACACCCACTTTGTCATCGACAGAATCGTTTGAATTGCAAGGTTGAGTGTTTGCTGTTTGAGAAACTGTCCCTGTTGACCAGCTGTTGGTTAAGCGTGATTTCGTTGTACGCAGAATCATTCCACCATGTGCCATGTGTCGAGGCTGTCGCAGATACACTATTCTTGGAGAGTACATTGAAAAAATAAATTTTGACACTAAAAATGTTCAGCCTCAATGTGTACATTGATATGGATGCGTTCGTTTCTTTCTTTCATTTTTTTATATTTTGAAAACAATATATTCATTACAAAAACAGATCCGTGCAAATTTGACTTTTGCATCACAGAGCCTTTATAATTAATATATTCATATGATATTAAATCATATAACAAACGCATTCTGAATATGGATAATTACGGGAAATTTTAGATTGGTCTAAATTTAAACCCAAATTTGAAGGTGACACAAATGTTACTCAAAACATACAGTGCGTTTTTCATAACATAGAAACTTTTCAGGAAAAGGAAAAAATGCTGACTATTGGCATTTTCTTTTCCGTTATCTATTTCTTGCTTTCCATTTTAGAGAGTGATCAGAACCAGGACTTCGGAGGAAAGGGGTATCATTGTTTGTGTATGATATCCCCTTTCTTTTCGCTTGTGCACATCTAAGATTGTTTCGAAAATTTATAACTTTTTCAAAAAATCATTATACCTATTCAATGAAAGGTTTTGATATTCAGAAAAAATCGGGAAAGTAAAAGCAATAGCGTGGAGAATTTCAGTCTATAATTTTTAATTTGTTACTGTTCTTGTTCTGTCTACGCTAAATATAGTTTCCCTTAGACATTTTTGTATTCATAAATTTCTAAGAACTTCTTCCCATATATCTTTAGCATGTTATAGTCTTTTCCTTGGCTTCCTACGGTTTGTTATGCTCATATAAGGCATCTATGATTTGGTGTAATCTACTTTATGTCGTGATTTAATCTACGTTATGAAGAGGACAGGCAATTGGAAAGTTAAATTTCGCAAACAAGCACAGATAATAGATATTTTTCATATCTGTTTAAATAGTAAATTACATTTTTCACAGGATAACAGTAGTAGATTGACAACTTTATATTTTTTATCTACTTTTATTTTTAGTTTTGAATGAATGTGTATTTTCACCGTCGACAGATATATCAAAATGATTATTTAAAGACTGAGAATGGGAATTCAGAATAAAAAATAACAAACACTCTCAGTTAGGATATCAAGAAATATGATTAAATCATTTCTTACAGTAAAATGTAAAATAATCCGTAAAATATTGTCAGTTATTTACTCATAACGCAGATTACACTTCATTTATACCAAAGTTAAGAAAAGTATTGCAAAAAATAAAAATCACTGTCTTTGAGTTCTGATATTTCGCATTATTGTTCATAAATGTTTGTTCTACGGAATTAAAAAGAAAACCAACGGTTTTGAAGAAGTTCATTTTTGCTCAATTTGCAAATTGGAATCGACGTCCTTTTCTGAGAACGAGTGTCTAGTTTACAATAATTTGATGTGACATAATACTTACATATATATTTGTTTACAACAAAATTTATATTGTACACAATCAAATACACGAAGAACTCAGGTGAGCGATATCAGTGTCTTTCAGACACTCTTGTTTGAAAATGATGTGTTACGTGATTCTCCGTTGCAAAATAAGGTCATCTAAAACATTATCATAATACATTGCTTTTATTCTTCCGATACTTTGCAGCTGCAGATTGAAATGAGTTACGAATTAGGCTACGAGGTGTTGATGAATATTGACGGCATAACTATATTTCAAACGAAAAAAGTCTTGCCTGACTTTAGGTAGAATACCCGTAATGTGGCCATTCTGAGATCCATAAAACATCGGCTTTTTTCGAGCGTCGTCCATACGTATCCGAAGCTATTCGGGAGTGGTCGTAAACATTCGGCTGTGGAAAGTTCCACCGCCGAATGTTTTCGACCGCGTCCGAATAAATCCGACGTCGCGCGAATCTCATTAGGGGTGGACTACTTTAACGAAATAGCAGATGTCATTATGTAACTGTTAAGATACCACAAGAATGGGTCAAGCTATTGTGTTCACTCACCGTCAACCATCCACCTGTCTGTCTCTGTTCAAAATTTGATTTTTTATATCCTAAACATCCACAAAAGTTTGCCACTCTTGATCCTACTTGGCAAGAGCAATATTTGCCATAGAGTTCGACAAAACTGCCGTCTCGACTGGATGACCGTAAGATCTTTCATGAGTTAAGTTTTTAGGTTGACATAGTTTTTTTACATATTCAACGAAATCGGTGACATAAATCTTCTTCTGAGATGGCGAATGAAATCGATGCATTTATTATCTTTTTAAAGGGACATTAGTATCCACAGGCCTAAATCTCTAATGATCGACAGAAGTTGGCTCTTAGCATGTAGTCGCACCGTTTATAGACTTTATAAGACAGAATACAAGATTCATATGTACAGTAAATGATATAAAACGATAATCATGCAGCGGTGTAAAAGTATATGAAATAATTCAAAGTGGGTTGATTGTGTTTACTAAATGATGTGATATTGGGTTTAAATCCGTCGTAATCTAAGCAAATACAGATCAGACAGAGCTGAAATTTTGCACAGAGAAAATTTAAAGGCCATATTTTAATTATACACAGTTATTTTTACAGCAAATTACCCCGAAAATAAGTAAGTAACAGTAAATATGTATCTTTAAATGTATCCCTAGCTTTATAGTTTTCTTTGATTTATTTGTTTTCATCACTGAAGTTTAAAATTGAAACAAGAGGTTTTGTAAAATATAATATATGTCCCATCAAGAGCCTTCATCTAACAATTGAAGCAGGCCAATGGTAGTAATTTATCACTATTATGAAAATTCTCAAATGGCAATAACTAAAAATTGATCTGCAGAGTTAAAATTGTTTTGCACTTCACACCTCCATAATTTGATATATCCACCTTTGACGTTTCATGAATCTACCCTGCAAACTGTTTGAGGTATGATCCAGACAAAAATTAAGTATGAAAATCAACAAAGGGCAATATCTCCAGAAATATACCAACAGAGCATAGGTTTTGGGACAATGACACGTTTGCATAATAAGATCTACATGTATATAACTATGGGTGACCTATGGGGTGGTACTGCACTTCTCCATTATGAGATCTGTCCGCCTAGGATGTTTCATTATTTAACCTTTAAGGTAGTTCGCCCCTCATGAGATTCGCACGACGTCGGAATTATTCGGGCGCGATCGGAAACATTTGGCGTTGGAACTCTCCACCGCCAAATGTTTACGACTGCGCCCGAATAGGTTAGGATAGGTAACGAAGCCACTCGAAAAAACGATGTTTTATGAATTTCAAAATGGCGACATTACGGGTATTCTACCTTAATACTTTGTGAGTTATGCTCCAGACAAGGTTTGGTCAACGCACCGACCGACCATCCGACCGACCAACCGATCGACCGACTCTACCAAAACAATAACTATACTCCAATTTCCTTCGAAATGGGGCATTATAATCTTAAATTTTCATATCGCATAGGGATATTAGTTTTAGAGTGGAATGGCCGTTTGGGAAAAGTGTGTGCTTTACATTTATTTCCAGGGTATTAAGCGCATCAGTAAATTTTGTGTTCCATAAATTGACCATACAATCATAAGTGCTATTTCTTGTACTATTTTTCGGTTGACTTCTCAAGCTCTGATTCTTTTGAGTGCCGAAGAATCCTTTACAATCAGTGGTCGTTGAAAGAAAAGAAATTGAGTCCGGATATAGAAAAGGGGCCTTTAAGACAAACGAGAACATTATAATTCCGATAAACCTGAACACAGTCTGATCAGGACCCATGTCGTTCTCAAATAGCTTCTTTGTGACCTTTGGTAACTAATAGATGACAGCATTGCTCTTTATCAGACGACATTGAGATACAAACTGATCCAGGTTCTCTGTGATCTAAAATGCAAAAACTTACCTTTTCCAGATTATGCTCATTTGTATTATATCGGAAAAAATAATGTTTTCCCTACATAGATAGTAGAATGTTCTCTCCTTGCTTTACCACGGTACGGAATCTACAGAGACTGAGCCAATGGTTACGCAGGGGGGGCTAATAGAGTTGGCACGATATTTGGTATTCTTTTCATGCATTTATGAGCTTTTCAATGCTAACAAACACTACTTGACCCTTTCCCAAACGACAAAGTTTTAGGGTGCATCAAACTGAAAGCTACTACAGACGACTAAATGGATGTTGCTTAAGGTGCAATTTGTGAAAAATATAGCACAGAAAACATTGAAACAGAAGGAGAAACTGCTGGTTACCAGCAGTTTCTTCATTTGTCTCAATTTTTTACCCAAGCCTTTCCTACTAGGGATGTCAAAGCCAGGTCTTGTTTGGGAAAGGGTTAAACATATGATATGGTAATCGAAAGCTTATATTAATAAGAGAGAATCATTTCCAAGATAACCATGCCTATGAAATACCGGGTACCTTAAAGACATAGTCGGAACTTACATCAATAATGATCCTGTAAAATCGAGGCACATTTTGAAGCAGAAAGAATTGAAACAGACAGATATATGCTTGTAGCGGAGCATGACATTCTCCCTCTTTCGCATTTAATCACCAAAGGAAAATTACTGGACAGTCTCTTCCTTTAGTGCTACTTCCCAAAACCTGTGTACTCTATACTACATTACACTTTTCATCAGAATTGATGGCTTTTGAGCCACTTAAAATACTGGGTGTGGACAGCAGACTGAAATTTTATATTGAAAACCGAGCATCCAGAGACACCCCACAGGATTTTCTGTGCGTAACCATTGATTATGTATCTGAAGTTTCCCTACCGTGTTTACTGGTTGCCATGAGATATCTAAATGTACGTCGTCCAAATAAAAGGCCGTATTTACCAATAAACTTGCAACGCAACTTGTGTTCGCCGTCAACCTTCACTAAACTAACAATAATCGACTTATGAAAGAATATTCAGAAAATCAAATAAGAGGGGAGTACCAACAACAAATGGTTGATGAAATAGTATGATTTTCTACATTATGAAAATTCTACGTTTTGAAAGCTACGTTTAATCAATTTCTAACGCTTTCATAACCTCGTGTGTATAGAAAAAATCCCACGGGATTTGAAGGACTCACTAATAGTACTTTTATCCCTTTCGAAATCAAGTCATAATTTGTTTGTACACGTGTAAAAGAAGTGTTTGTGTATACACTGAAGCAACAAGGAAAATAATCATCATTTTCTCATTTTGCCTCGATATTTTCTGTCCTATATTGCAACAGTTCCATCTTTTTCAATATCATTTTGGTGTCTGAAGCAGCAATCGAATCAGATCACCCTTATATTTTGGTGTTTGAGAAATGGTTAATTATATCTGAACGTTATACAAACAACCAATAGTCGTATTGTTGTCAATTGCACTGAAAAAAAGCAAAACATAATCTAGGAGGAATATTGTAGAACACATTGAGAACAAGGTGTCAAACTGTCACAATATACGCCCGTAACACTGCCTTATGTCGACAGGGGTAGCGGGTTGATAGAAGTTTCATGGTCCTGGCTATTATACTTTTCGAGATATGCCCTGGACAAAAACGAAGTATGAAAAACAACAAAGGGCAATAACTCAACAAATAAGCCAGGCATAGTTATGGTTCTTGTTTACTGCACTCCCTCTTGATGAGTTCTATTTATCCATGAAGTTTCATGATTCTAGCTATCATACTTTTAGAGATATACTTCGAACAAGATTCAAGTATGAAAAACAACAAAGGGCAATAACTCAAGAAATAGGCCAGGTAGAGTTATGGTTCGTGTGCACTGCACTCCCACTTGATGAGCTCTATCCAAGATTCAAGTATGAAAAACGACAAAGGGCAATAACTCAAAAAATAGGCCAGGTAGAGTTATGGTTCTTATGCACTGAACTCCCCCTTGATGAGCC